>JAJOOS010003596.1:0-51962 GCA_029582725.1 Solanum chiquidenum | reverse complement strand
ATATATACAATGAGAGATCCCTCCAAGATTCTACAAGTCACATGTACAGATACATATGAGACACATACTTTTAGTGACGAAACATAAAAATCCATAGCAAAGTTTTGTCCACTAAAGTTTCCCACCAAAAAATTAATTGGCGCCATTTGCTAAGTAGTGTTAGTCACAAATTTAAAGTTATCAGTGACACAATATTTCGTCACTAATAATGTATCTAATTCATGAAAAAATATTTTGTCTTAAATTTTATTAAATTTTGGACACAATAAAAGTTAATCTAACAAAATATGTTGTTACAACATCGACAAATTCGAGTTCGTAGTTAAATATTATAAGTTTTAGCTATAAAAATTTAGATTTAATTATGACATTTTACGTCACTAATAATATAAATAATTGGTGACAAAGATTTTATTGTCTCTAATCAATATGTGATTTAGTGACAGCAAAAAATTGTCACAAAATATAAGGTGTTAAATAGTGACGATTTAAAATTTGTAGTGAATAATTCAACTATTTTCTACGAAATTTTTTTGTAGCTAAATACAATTCTTTTTGGCTACAATTGTTCATAATAACAAGTGACAACTTACAAAAAGAATAATACAAGCGCTTCATAAGAAATAGACAGAGTACATTTGTTATTTGGTGAGGGAAAATATTAAAACCAATGAATTCGGTCAATTTTGTAAAAAAGAAAAAGCTCGATTCATCAATTTCTTAAATTACGCAATTATAAAATGCATCATTTGTAAAATACAATCCAGATTATAAGTACCATGAGTGGTGTATGGTTCTACCACTAGATCACTAATATTTGTTGGTTTAACACTTTTATTTTTTATTTGATACACTTTAATTGATAAAAATGATAGAAAAAATAATTCGTGTCAATGTATATTGACTTATGATTGGTAAACTGTGTAGACTAAGTCGATCTATTTGCTTCTGTCTAAAAATATTTACATATTTAACTGTAATTCCACATACGTACGTAGAACAACTATACCGAGATAACATCAACTTACAAACTTAGACTTTGCAAATGTGTGAAATATTTCATGAATCTCTATTAACTTTTTCCATCAGTTTGAAAATTGAAATAAACTAAAAAATGAAAGCACAAATGGAACAAATGAACCAACTAATATTTCTAATATATTACGACGAAGTACTATAGTTATGGGTATTATTTTTTTTCAAAACAATTGATTTAATGATCAAATTAATCGATTGTTTAATTTTTTTAATAAAATTGAAATTTTAATTTTGTATAAATTTATAGCTGTACTGTATAATTTTCAAAATTTATAAAAATATATAAATAAAATGACAAAATCGTATTGAATATATCTAAAGATATTTTAAAACATATACAGTTTAATTAAAATATAATCCTTATTTGAATGAAATGTGGGTGTAAATTTCATGCATTTGTGTATGTGTATAAATAATCATATAATATATTATTTCTACATAAGTTAAATTTGAAAGAAGTGAATGAAGTTGAAAATAACATAAAAATAAGAGACAAGTGAGAGTTGATCGGATGGTAAGCACTCCTCACGTCCAACCTTAAGGTTGTGGGTTCGAGTCCCCAAGAAAGCAAAATGTTGGAGCTCTTCGGGAGGGGTTAAAAAAAGTTGAGATGGGATCATAGGAAAATTAACATTTTTTTTAAGAACAAAATATTTTTTTGTATATAAAATTTAGTCATTAGTGAAGAAATTAGATTTTGTTCAACTAAGAAATACATATAACTTTAGAGACAATTGATGTCGTCACTAATTGAAGTAAAATAATTAGCGACGATATAATTTTGTCGCTAATAATAACTTTTTTAGTGACAAAGCATCCTATTAAATACAAAAAAATATACTTTTTACGACAAATAAATTTGTCACAAATGTTTAAGCATTTGGGGACGATTTTTCTTTTTGTAGTTAATATAATACTTTTAACGACGAAGTACTAAATCCTCTTTGTATACTTTTAGCGACACACATTTAGTGATGACTAATTGACAAATTATTTTTCGTCTTACAAGTTTTTTAATGACTAAAATCTGATTCATAAATGACGAAATTATTTATCCCTGATAATCAAATTTTTTGTAGTGACATAAACAATACTGTCTCAAAAAGCAAAAGACAAGTCAATATATATATATATATATATATATATATATATATATGGAGACTGGTATAGCCCAAAACTCTAAGTGCTCACACCCATCTCTGGATCTGACTGTTGCCGGCTCGATATCAATGCTGGTAGTTGATACTCAAACCTGCATCACGAAAACATATGCAATGTGTAGTATGAATACCAAAACAATAGATACCCAATAGGTCTTATAAGTCGACTAATCAAGGAAAGCAAAAGTAATATGAAATGCAATAATCTAAAACACTACTTGAAATAGGAACGAGAAATCTAATGGGTATGCACACGAGTGTGCCAACACACAAAGAAAATGAGAATAACTTACTACATCCAAACGGGATCCCATAAACGCGATGGGTACACTCGTGCGCAAGCTAAAAGAAAAACCCAAGCGGGCTTTCATAAGCCCGATAGGTACAAGAAAGAGTTTAGAATTGAATAAGAGGACCCTATGAAGTTTTGATGATTTCCACAACTTTTTGCGGACTCGAACCGAACCAATCCATATGCCTGAAGTTCATCAACAACTGATAGGAGATAAGGATTTGAACATAATTCAAGTGAAGGATCAATGAATTGAAAGAGATTTGGAGTAACCGAGGACTTGAACAAAGGCTAAAGCTAATCGCGGACTTGAACCACGTATAAATATGACTAAGGACATGTACCGAGGTGAGAGTAGCTATGGACTTGAACCAAGTTGTAAGGAGCGGTGAACTTGAACCACGACTGCAAATGGCGGTGGACTTGAACCACGCCCGCTGGAGTAAATTAGGGGACTTGAACCATGAATAGAGGCGAATCGACTAGAAATAGGATCAGTGGCCAACCATTTCGGTGAGTTCCCCTAATTTGAGTGCCATAAATAGATTGAAAGTCAAGAGGGGAGGTGAATTAAAATTTCCTTCAATCGACTCACCTGCACGTTAGTAGAATAGATAAACAGTAATAAATAAATATTGCAGTAAGTAAATAACACAAATAGTTTTTATACTGGTTCAGAACACCGATGTGGTGCCTAGTCCAGTCCCCTTGGGTTTCAATTGTTTCCTTTAGAGCTTGTTGAGAATTTTGGTGTTGCAGAATGTTACAATTGAGAGCCCTGTCTGATATGCAAATCAGAACTTCTTTTTCGACACAACCTCTACCTATAGAACCTACACTCAGATCTTTCTTTCTCTTTTCTTTTCAATTTTTTACTCAAGTGAGTACACAGTTTTATGAAAGATAAAGGAAGATTAAAATATAAGTTCAAGTAAAGTGCGTAAGTTTGTCGTCTGTCTAGTTCTTCATTTATAGGTTGAGTGTTTAGGTGACTTTTGCTCTAATAGGAAAACCCAAGGGAGTTTCCTTCAATCAAGGATTTGTAATGATTCCTTGATTGAGACCTTGATTTGAGATACCAATTTTAGTTCTCCCTTGAATCAGAAATTGGTTGGAGACTTGTGCAATGTTCCTTCGAATCCCAGTGATCTTCAGTGATCAGTGAGTTGATCCTTTGTTGATGTTCCTTGCCATGTTGAGTTGCTGTCTATTTCGTTTTTCCCTTTTAGGCTTCTAGTGATTGGTAATATGATCGACTCAAATTGATTTGCCTTGTCATCTTGATTGTCATTTCCTTTTTGGCTTCTCATTGATGTAGTATCCATTTATCCTCCTTTGATGAAGGTTGTAGGATCTCCAGATTTTCTGCTTGAATCACTCAGTTTATTTATCTTTTTGCTTTCTTTTTGTAGACATCCGCATATTTTTCTTTCCTTGATTTCCTGTCATTATTCAAAATACATTAAGTTAACAATATGATTTATCTTGACTCTTTGGCTTGATCTGATTTCCTTTCTTCTCTTGATGTCCTTGATTTAGTCCTATCAGTCACGATTTGCTTGATTGATCTGCTGCCAGCTTATTTGCTCTGCTGCTAGCTTTAGGCCTTCTGTTAGTGATTGTTTAATCCCTTTGATTATGCCTTTCCTTTATGAAGTAATTGTAAGGATCATAATATATTGCTTTCCATGTTGGTGTTGTTTTGCTTGGATCCTTTCCTTATTGGATCTCCATGCCTGCGAGAATTGTGAGTAGTTTGTGAAGTGTCATTTATCGGAATTTTCATAACATTAAGAAGCTAACAATCTCCCCATTTTTTATAATGACAATTATTCACAATTTTAAATTGAGTGTGGAGAGACAATGATACTTCCCTGAGATATGGCAGTATGTGTAGCTCCCCCTGTATATGTGGCTCCCCCTGCCTTGAAGGCTTCAGGAATGTGTCGAACTTTGAACTTGGTTCCCGTGTCTTAAAAATTGTGGTGGCATATTTTCTCCCCCTTTGGCATAATAAAAAAGAACAGCACACCAAATATAAACAAAAACAGGTAAAAGCAACTTAAAGAGTAATGCCAAGAAATTTGGTACTTAATTAATCAATAAGGTAATGCCAAAACATTTTTGAAGGAAACAAAATTTTTCCTCAAGTAAAGGTTTTGTAAAGATATCGACTAACTGGTTCTTAGAATCAACAAATTTAAGCACAAAATCACCATTTTCAACAAGATCACGAATAAAATGATGCTTGATATCTATGTGTTTAGCTCTAGAATGATGCACAATATATTTAGATAGACTAATAGCACTAGTATTATTGCAAAGAATAGGTACTCCCTCGAAGGATAAATCATAGGCGAGAAGTTAATGCATCATCCAAAGTAGTTAAGTGCCAGAACTTCCAACCGCCAAATACTCAGATTTAGTAGTTGAGAGGGCAACGGAGCTCTGTTTCTTACCATGCCAGGAAATAAGAGATTTTCCCAAAAATTGACATGCTCCACTGGTTCTTTTCCTGTCGTTTTTATCACCTGCAAAGTCAGCATCTAAATATCCGATTAAATCAAAACTTTCAGAAAAAGGATACCATAACTCCATATCAGAGGTTCCAATGAGATATCGAATGATTCATTTCACAGCGGTGAGATGTGATTCCTTTGGAACGGATTGAAATTTTGCGCAATTGCAAACGCTGAACATGATGTTTGCTCTAATAGCAGTGAGATATAATAGAGACCCGATCATTCCTTGATAAAGTTTTGCGTCAATTGTTTTTCCTATTGTATCGAATTCTAGACAAGTGGAGGGACTCATGGGAGTTCCAAAGGCTTTACCCTTTTCCATTCCAAACTTTTTGATCAACTCTTTTGCATACTTACCTTGATTTATAAAAATTCCTTTATCTGACTGCTTAATTTGTAGACCGATAAAGAATGAGAGCTCGCCCATAAGATTCATTTCAAATTCACCTTTCATGAGATTTGCAAAATTCTCACAAAGAGAATGATTAGAGCTTCCAAATATAATATCATCAACATAAATTTGAACAATAAGAATGCAGGAATTAGAATTTTTTGTGAACAGAGTTGTATCAAGTTTCCCTCTTTGGAAATCATTTTTTATAAGAAAAGTGCTCAATCTTTCATACCAAGCTTTTGGGGCTTGTTTTAGATCATAGAGAGCTTTCGATAATTTAAAAACATAATCAGGACAAGAGGGATTTTCAAAATCGGGAGGTTGTTTAACAAAAACTTCTTCTTTAATAAATTCTTTTAAAAAGGTGCTTTTAACGTCCATTTGAAAAAGTTTGAAATGATTGAAAGAAGCAAACTCTAGAAGAATTTGAATAGATTCTAACCTTGCCACATGAGCAAAGGTTTCATCATAGTCGACTCCTTCTTGCTGTGAGTAACCTTGAGCTACTATCTTGGCTTTATTCTGAATAACCTTTCCATTTTCATCCAATTTATTGTGAAATACCCACTTGGTTCGTATTACTGAATAGTTCTTAGGTTTTCAATAAGAGTCCACACTTGATTCTTTTAAAATTGATCAAGTTCTTCTTTCATGGCTTGTATCCACGACTCATCTTCCATTGCTTCATTAATTCATTTTGGTTCCATTTGGGATATGAGAGCAAATGAAGCTTGTTTCTTGAGAGAGGATCTTGTATGGATTTTGTCATCTGGTTTTTCCAGAATGAAGTTTTTCAGGATAGCTGGCATTGTGTCTCCATTCCTTGGGAATATTTACTTTGTCAGCTGGAGTAGTCGACTCTGCTTCTGCAGTAGCTGGCTCTTCAGTGAGATTTTCAGTGGACACTTTTGGAATATCTTTTGTTGGTTTGAATGAATCAATTTCATCCTCTCTTGCTTCACGTTCCTTCATCACTTCTTAGATTGAACTTACCAAGATTGTTTTTACCGTTATTGTGGATGAAGTATTTGCATCCAAACGGATGGAAGTAGCTAATGTTTGGTTTCTTACCTCTTCATAGTTCATATGGAGTCTTCTTTAGTATAGGTCTAATAAGACACATGTTAAGAGTGTGACAAGCAGTACTTACAGCTTCTGCCCAAAAATGATCAGGAAGATTTTGATCGAGAAGCATAGTTCTTGTTGTATCTTGTAGTGAGAGATTTTTCCTTTCTACAACTCCATTTTGTTGTGGTGATCTTGGTGAAGAGAAGTTCTGAGTGAAACCATTTTGAGCGCAGAATTCTTCAAAAGCTTTATTCTCGAATTCATCACCATGATCACTATGAATAGTTGTGATGAAGTAACTTGCTTCTCTTTGAATTTTTCCATTTGACATGCGTCACAAATATGATCTTTCTCAAACTTTAGTTTAGTAAGACCAATGACTAGTTGAAGTCTAGAAAGTCTTTCAAGAGTATGCATACTTGCGTGTCCAAGCTTTTGATGCCATATCCAAGGATCGCTTGAGACTGCAGTAAGACAAGTAAGAGATGGAAAATCAACATTATTTAAAACATATATGTTATTAACTCGATCTTCGATAAGATTTCACTTTTTCTCAAGATGTTTGATGATGCAACTGGCTGTGTTGAAAGTAACTTGAAATCCAGCATCACATAGTTGACTAATGTTGAGAAGGTTATGTTTGAGTCCCTCAACTAGATACACTTCGATTAGATCACATGATGAGATGAGTGTAATAGTCCCGACTCTAGTTACTTCCCCTTTAACATTGTCTCCAAATCTAACACATCCCCTATTTATTCATTTTATAGTTTTGAAGTTTTCTTTCTTTCCGCACATATGTCTGGAGCATCCACTATCAAGCACCCACATTCTTTTTCTGTAGGTTTTCTTGGATTGCTCCTGCAAAACAATAAGATTAGTTTCTTTTAGGTACCTAAGCATTTTTGGGTCCTTGATGATTAGTAACTTTTGGTATCCAAAACCACTTTCCAGAAGAATATTTTCTACAATTAAAAGATTTGTGACCAAGATCACCGCAAGTGAAACAAGTAATTTTAATAGAAATTTCAGGAGAATAAGATTTAGAATTAGATCTATTTGAGATGTTGGAACTACGATTAGAAGAGTTTCTTCCATAGAGCGTAGTTCTGTTAGATCGGACAGAACTATGACTTGGAGACTTTCTAATGTTGTTCAACTGCATTTTGACTTCCTCTAATTCTTCTTTTAGTAAGTCGACTTCAACCTGACTTGCTTCGAGAAGAATCTGCCAATATTTCTTTTCTTGAGCGATTTTATTGTATTCGTCAATAACCTTCTATAATTCATCAGTAACCATGTCCAAAGAATTTAGTAAGTCATTACAATTAGAATAGTATTGTTTCACCTAGTGCCATGAAACATAGATTGGCCATTTCATCATGATCATCGTCGGTTGTTTCTCCTTGATCCCATGCTCTGAGACTCTTAGGGTCCTCATTTCTTCGATGGTTTCTTCTTCTCCGTTCTGGGCAGTTTTGTTTGATGTGTCCTAGTTTTCCACAGTAGTAGTAGTGATCATCATTTCTTTTAAAACCATTATTATTAAAGTCCTGTTGAGGTCTCTGTCCTCTTTGTTTAAGCATGTGTCTCACTCCTCAATTTATAAGAGCCATTCCTTCATCTTGATTTTTATCGACTTCTTCTCCAATTTTAGATGTATTAGTCGTAAATGCCACAGTTTTCTTTTTATCATCTTTATTGTACCTGTTGATATGATTTTGTTCATAGGCCATCAAGTTGCCTCGAAGTTCATCGTATGTCATTTTCTGCAGATCTCCATCTTCAAGAATGGCAGCCTTAGTTTCCCAAGCTTTGGGAAGACTTCTAACAAGTTTTATAACTTGAAGTACTTTTGAATACACCATTCCAAGTGATTTGAGTTCGCAGACAATTTTACTGAATCTTGAGAACATAGTTTCTACATTTTCATCTTCGTCCATTTTGAACAATTCATATTCATTTACTAGTGAACTGATCTGAGCCTCCTTCACCTTGGTGGTTCCATCATAAGTCACTTCTAGTTTGTCCCACATTTTTTTTACAGTTTCACATGTTGATATCTTGTCATATTCAGCTCCGCTCACTGCACAATATAAGAAACTTATAGCTCTAGCATTAGTTTGAATTACCTCTTGTTGTTCCTTAGTGATGTAAAATGATTCAGAATCAAATGGTTTTTTAGTGCCATCTTTGTCAGTCTGTCCAGGAATAGGCTTTGGGCCTTTCTTGATCACTATCCATGCTTGATGATCATTTCAAGAGACAAGATTCTGAATTTGTCTTTCCAATGAGAGTAATGTTGTCCATTGAAGTATTGTGGTCAGAGTGAAGAATGCCCATCTTGAAGTAGAGCACCAGGAATCTGATAATGTGCCATTGGATCTTTGCTCACATGTGGTTAAACACTTAAAAGGTGAGACCTTCTCTGATACCAATTGAAAGTCAAAAGGGGGGGGGAATTAAAATTTCCTTCAGTCGACTTCCTGTAATGGTCAGTCGACTCACCTTCACGTTAGTAGAATAGATAAACAGAAATAAATATTGCAGTAAGTAAATAACACAAATAGTTTTTATACTGGTTCAGAACATCGATGTGGTGCCTAGTCCAGTCCCCTTGGGTTTTGATTGTTTCCTTTAGAGCTTGTTGAGAATTTGGGTGTTGCAGAATGTTACAATTGAGAGCCCTGTCTGATATGCAAATAAGAACTTGTTTTTCGACACAACCTCTACCTATATAACCTATACTCAGATCTTTCTTTCTCTTTTCTTTTCAATTTTTCACTAAGTGCGTACAAAGTTTTATGAAAGATAAAGCAAGATTACAATATAAGTTCAAGTAAAGTGCGTAAGTTTGTCGTCTGTCCAGTTCTTCATTTATAGGTTGAGTGTTGAGGTGACTTTTGCTCTAATAGGAAAACCCAAGGGAGTTTCCTTCAATCAAGGATTTGTAATGATTCCTTGATTGAGACCTTGATTTGAGATACCAATTTTAGTTCTCCCTTGAATCAGAAATTGGTTGGAGACATTGGTTGGAGACTTGTGCAATGTTCCTTTGAATCCCAGTGATCTTCAGTGATCAGTGAGTTGATCCTTTGTTGATGTTCCTTGCCATGTTGAGTTGCTGTCTATTTCGTTTTTCCCTTTTAGGCTTCTAGTGATTGGTAATCTGATCGACTCAAATTGATTTGCCTTGTCATCTTGATTGTCATTTCCTTTTTGGCTTCTCATTGATGTAGTATCCATTTATCCTCCTTTGATGAAGGATGTAGGATCTCCAGATCTTCTGCTTGAATCACTTAGTTTATTTATCTTATTGCTTTCTTTTTGTAGACATCCGCATATTTTTCTTTCCTTGATTTCCTGTCATTATTCAAAATACATTAAGTTAACAATATGATTTATCTTGACTCTTTGGCTTGATCTGATTTCCTTTCTTCTCTTGATGTCCTTGATTTAGTCCTATCAGTCACGATTTGCTTGATTGATCTGCTGCCAGCTTATTTGCTCTGCTGCTAGCTTTAGGCCTTCTGTTAATGATTGTTTAATCCATTTGATTATGCCTTTCCTTTATGAAGTAATTGTAAGGATCAGAATATATTGCTTTCCATGTTGGTGTTGTTTTGCTTGGATCCTTTCCTTATTGGATCTCCATGCTTGCGAGAATTGTGAGTAGTGTGTTAAGTGTCATTTATCGGAATTTTCATAACATTAAGAAGCTAACATAGATCACTCCAACTAGAACCATATCCAAACCAGAATCCACGAGTAGCTTCGATACCATGAATCAGAGACACCGAAAGTGATGAAAATGGGGGATTTATGGATATATGGTTCCAAGAGCGGTGTTACTACCTAACTAAGGTCCAAACTATCAAACTCAGGTCTGCTACATGAGTCTACAGAGAGTTGAGCCGTTCGAAGCAACGTTGGAGAGATTACAAGGCCTAACATCTCCAAAAGGACGCAAGTGTATGGCAATCACTAGCCTAATCCTAGACTAAGGCCAAACATGCTCTAACAATATTCACAATTCACAAATATGGCACACCAAAAGGTGAGGACGATCAACAAATACAATAGAGATGCTTCAACCTCCCGGAATACCCCAAAAGTAGCCTAAGGCATGGATTCTAGGAATTTAACATGATTAACTATCAATTCAACCCTAAATTCATAAAAATCAACATACAATTACTTAATCATGCTCAGTCAAAGGAGAGGGAGGTCGTAGGTAGGCCGACCGCACGCGCTCCAAACCACATTGCAAGAGCTTTTCCCTTCTGTACGGCCTTGGAACGTTGCCACGCTATCAAAAATAAAATCACAATGTCAACACAGTCATTTTTAAACCAAAATCGCATTTTTAAGAGACAGACCAAAAAATAGGTCAAAAATAGGATTGTGGGATCTACACGAGGAATCCCAAAATCGACACCATGTAAAGGTTTATTTTACCTCCCCAAACTTGTGTGCCAAAATGAAACATAATTCGGGGGCTCGAAACATCCTGGAATCAGCCCATGCATTTAAATAACCATTAAAGTTAAAGAAGGAGAGAGGACAACAACTAAAACTCAAACATTACCTCAAACAGAGGTCCCCTGACAGTCCCCGAGAACTCCAATAAGTACCCACACCAATTTCGAGCAACCCAGCCATTCAATCACCCAAAACGGAGCTAAAATGAGAGAGAAATCACATTTAGAAAATGAGGGTTAAATGCTGATTTTCGGCTTTAAATAATGGTAGCTTTGGTCGCTAAAAGGACTTCTAGTCGCAAAATAGGACATTTTTTGGTTGCTAATCGTCTCCACCAAATATCAGACTTTTTCCATTTTTTTCAAAGTATCCGAACAAACCCTCAGGATTCGTTCAGGACTGATAAAAGTAAACTAGTTATTCTACCCCACTAGATTCGACATTGCGGACTTAATGGAATTGTCGGATTTCCATAAAAATATTGTTATGACAGAAATACCCCCTTGGGACCCATTAGCCCTAAAACTCACTTTTTGCCTAAAAACCCAAAATCAAAAAGAAAATCTGAAGACCCAAACGAAAGGTCCTACTGGACCAAATTAAACATTATGGAGTTAATGGCGCTGGCAGAATTTTGATACAAAAACTGATTCTCCGAATGTTGACCAAAGTCAATTCTAGGCCTTTAAGCTTTCCAACATCTCATCAAATTGGTCAAACTCACATTAGAAGCCTTAGCACCCGAACTAAAGGTCCTTATAGTCTAACCTCGATGTTTAACAGCCTATCGTGCTGATGAAATCTCTATTTGAGCACGTTTACCAAGAATGTTGACCAAGGTCAAACTTAGGCTAAAGCTTAAAAGCTAAAACACCTAATGGCACAAACTTGCGCCGAAAGCCTCGGGATTCATGTCGACCATGCCACTAGCCTAAATGCCCATTCTAGAGCTGATGGAACTGTCATAATTCTATTTTGAGGTTGTTTACCTGAAGTTTTGACTAAAGTAAACTATTCAAGTTTCAATAGCTCCAAAACAGGAGAATTAGCATAAAACCAAAACGAACGACCAGGCGACCGAACATTCAGTGGCAGCAAGTCATAAAATACTTGGGGTCGCTATAGGAACGCTCTAAACGATGAAAAGAAGGCATTAAGACAAAAATGATCTGGAGGTTCATTACAATAACACTACCCCAAGCATTGTAGAACAAACTTTCCCCTTAATGGTATCATCTAAATAAAGGTTTCAAAAATGGTTTGAAAACATAACATCCTTGACTCAATGCACGATTTATATGAACAAGAGTGCATTCTTTCGGATCAAATAAGGTAAACACATGATAACTAAACTTAAGCCCTTGTGCAATCTCATTACTTTCTAATGGATTTATCTGAGTGTACCTAATCAATAAGGATCTATACTTTACTATTCTTACCACCTCAAGAAAAGGCATAGGTAGAGGAATTTGAGAAGCGTATGAGTTAACATAAGTTTCTTAGGGGAAAACTCTATTCCATGATCTAATATTTGAGAGAAACGAAAAATTTCCTTAATGCCTTGTAGCCTCCAAAAAATAGTACACATCTCTGCATACAATTCCACAAGATCCAACAAGACAGAACTTCATAGACACCCTGGAAAATTTTAACCTTGTACTTTGATTACCAAGTTTGTAACGACCTTATATTACCCCTAGTCATACAAGGGTGTGTAGTGTCACAAGTGAGCCCAAGATAACCCATTGTACTTGTTCAATCATGAACTACTAAATATTAACATGTAAAAGAATTTAAAATGACTAAGGAGAAGCGTATTTATGGAATATTGGTTCAATATATTTTTTAACTAAGTTTTGTAAACAATAACATTACTTAGAAAAGAATCTAAAATAGAATATATTGAATACAATTACTCTAACTCACTACCTATGAAGTTATACTAATACTGATTCGAACTTTCCTGGACATGAACCTTGCTCCGTTCAATCAATACATACAAATACAAAATAATATACTAGAGCAAAAAACTAAATTTAAAATAATACAATATAAGTAAAATATTATGTATTGAAACTGTTCTAAAATAATGCATTTAACATTAAACATAATAATACTTTCTTGAAATACATTTTCAAAGTAATGCACTTAAAACTAACTATACTTTCTTGAACTCTTTCTTGAAAGGCTTCTTTAAAAATTTTAATATACTTTATTTGTGAAATTAGTGCATAAGAAGTAGTATGACAAGGTTTTAAAATACCATTAATTAGAAAGGGTCCATATTGTATAATAAACATAAACCATGAATCAATAATCAGTAATGATATTAAGTACAATAATTTTGATGGTAAAATCAAGAATAAATAATAAGAGATGAAGCTAATAAAAAATAATAGAATTTGAGATAAAAACATACCCTAGCTTTAATCATATTAATTTAAATTGTAGAAGTAGGGAGTGTGGAAGAATAAAGTTCACGTCTTTGATAATCTTAATATTTCAATGCTCCATGGATCTTGAAGAAGAACCCTAACTTTAATAAGAACGATCAAGAAATCCTTCCTTCAGATTTTGGAAAATTCGATAGCCAAGGAATAAGATTTAAATTAATGTTTCATGATTATAAAAAGAAATTTGAATTGGAGAGATTGAAATCCTTGGACATGAACTTAGTGATAATGATTAACTTACCCTCAAAACAAGTTCGAAGAGTAAGCAGTCGTCGTAAAAAAAAAACCGACTAAGAGTCGGGGTCGAATCCCACAGAGAATTTTTTTTTGGTAATTGAAAATATAAAGGATAAATAGCTAGAATTTTTAACCTAAACACACAATTTACTGAAATATCAAATTAAGGGGTCATTTTCGTAACTAAGGAAAGGTTTTGGGCCAAGACGATATCAAGCAAGGGATGTATGGGAATTGAGATATTCGTAATTCAATCAATACGTAATGATCCATTGCATTTCAACCCATTATCATTCACTCATAGAAAGGTTAGATCATCATCAATCAACCATAATATCATTTCGATCTCAACAGGGTATATCACAATATCTCCTTTCAATCTCAATCGTGTCAACAACAAAGCAATTCAAGACCTTAATCTAAACATCTATTTCTAGCAAATTTATCATTCAAAATAGTAGACCTAAATTATATCTTTTCAGTGTCAAATTAAGGACTCAAATCCATATATGATTATTAACCTTATTCTCCACTACACGAATTCTCTTTTGAGAAATCAGAAAGATCGGAAGCTAGACTCATACGTGCACTCTTAATAATAAATTTAAACATGAAAACTAGGTTAGACCCATTTACATTCAAAAAATTTAATGTTTTCAAAAGCTAATCAATTTCATTGTAATGGAGTTATGAAAACTTGTATTGCAATATTGTCATTTTACTCCTTGAAAACTAGATTGAACATCTAGGATTTCAGTTCTTTAATCTGAACAAAACTTGTATCCCTCCTCAAAGAAAGAGAATTTCTGAGTTTAAAAGTCATGGCGTTGGTTTGTGGTTTTGCCTTTTGATGAGGATTACTCATGTACTAGTCATGTTTCACTTAGTTTCTGAACTGTCTGTGCCATTGATTGATTGCACTTTTGACCCTAATTTTGACTACCCCTAGGAGGAAAACTTTGAATAAGAAAAAAAGAAGAAGAAGAAACCATGCAAATACAGATCAAGTGTGAAAATTAAAAAATAAATAAACTGAGAAGATTGTGCAATGCTTAGGGGGGAAATTGTCACTTTATCCCAAATAAATATTCTACCCATTACATGCCCTATGTTATAACCCGATAACAAGTCTTACTTTATCCCATTTTTGGCATCCTCAAATTAGTGAATACTTATATGAGGGTCAAACATATTGTATCTCAATCTTATGCATTGAACAACTTTCTTAGTGTGAGTAGTTTTTGTAAATATCCTACTATATCGATTCTTCTATTGTATGTGAAGTACAATTTTATTTGTCCTAAAGAGACTTGAAACATGAGGATATAAATAATTATAATTCCTTAATTGATGCAAGATGAACAAATTTTTTAAATACTTAAGCATGTTTGAGGTGCCATTTGAATCTATAGAAATTTATCAAAGTTGATCTCAAATTTGTCTGAAAGTAGTTGAATGTAATTCATATGCATAATACTGAAATTTCTCAACCATGAATTGATTTCTCCCTCTTAATCCTCATGTATTCATTTCCAATAATGTCTTTTGTAAAAAGAAAAAAAGCACAGTATTAAAAGAGAGAAAATCTTTGATATATGTAAACTATGTTTGACCTGATTCTTGCCAGGTTCCCCAAATAAAAATGTTCATATCCTATAAGATTAGAACAAGAATCATTTTTAGAACTTTCAAGAATAGATAAATAAAAAAAATTCATAGTTCCTTAGTATCAAAAACTTTTGCATATTTTTTATTAATAAAGAGAAAAAATCACTCTCATGTCTTTTGAGGGAACAAACACCCTATAATCTTTAATTTCTAGGGAACAAACACCCTATAATCTTTAATTTCTAGGGAACAAACACCAAAGTTGCATTTTGACTTTATGGAACAAACATCATAGAGACATTCTAGGTAAAAAAACACCCTAGTTGCTTTAATATATTTCAGGGAAGAAATGCCATATTTTTATTTTTTCAGTACATGAAACAAACACCAAGTTGTATTTTCCCCTATGAGAACAAACACCCTAATGGTATTTTAGGGAATGAAGACTTTATAATCTTTGATTTATAGGGATCAAACACCGTAGTTGCATTTTAACCATAAACCCTACTAGTATCATAGGTAACTAACACACTCTGATCTTTCATTTCTAGGGAACAATAACCCTAGTTGCATTTTACCTTAGGAAACAAACACCCTAATCGCATTTTAGGGAACTAACACCCTATTATCGTTTATTTCTAGGGAAAAAACACCCTATTATCATTTATTTCTAGGGAAAAAACACCCTAGGTGCATTTTGATTTTAGGGAACAAACACACTATTGGTAATTTAGGGAGTAAAAACCCTATCACCTTTAATTTCTAGGGAAAAAACACCCTAGTTGCATTTCGACCGTAGGGAATTAACATCCTAGAGGTATCTTTGGGAACAACCTATAATTTTTCATTTTAAGGGAAGAAAAACTCTTACAAAGCCCCCCAGCCAGCCGGTCCACTCCAAGGAGCTTATTTGCCAGCTAGCAAGAGTGACCCAGGGGAATATCAACTCCAAATAGGATCTCAAATAGGGTGTAAGCCTTCATGCATCGACGTCCACTCCCTAAAGTATCAATAGAAAGCTCCTAGCTAAGCACAACTCAATCTCCAAATATCTCAATACCACGGCCTCTAGTATTGCCTCGGGGCCACAAAAATAGAAAGGAAGTGAGAGAGAGAGAGAGAGAGAGAGAGAGATTATAGAAGGTCCACAAGCAATAATAACACCTAAGCTAAGGCTCGGACTATCAAACAGAAGTGTTCTATTCTAGTCTATAGGGACCAAGTCCGTCTGAATCGACGTCGGAGACAAATTAAGCCACAAGGTTTGAGAGCCTAAGTCAACACTAGCCTATCCTAGTCTAAGGTAAAACATTCATCAGAAAACAAAAAAACTCAAGTAATTTTAACATATCATGCAAGTCACACAACCAACCCTACTATTATGGTTCTATTCTCGATATAGTAGTAATCTACCCTAAATCATGGTTTCTAAGATGAAATGAATAAAAAATTTGGTACACGCCCCCAATACATATTGTTCATCGTGAATCTAAATACTCATGCTCAATATAAATAGAAAGGAAGTCGTAGCCTACCTGTAGGCCGACCGCACTAGCTCCAAAAACAATAAAGCAATAAATGATACACCAAAATAACTTTGTCAATTTCTAGAACAAAAGCTCTAATTTAATAAACACAATTACACCCATAATTCAAGGAATGAAAAAAAAGGAAATGAAAAAGTGAAAAGAGATTTTACTATCTAGAAAACAATCTTCAAACACAACACATGAATTGTGATGCAACATTCCTTCAATGTCTTAATCTAAATTATGAACACGATAAGCTAAGATGATGTGTTTTCTCTACAATACCTTGTCTCCATTGTGTTGTTCTATCTGAATAATGACTTCTAGTGTGTGTAAAAAGGATTGTTTGGGTCAATTTGGTGAAATTCCCACTTTGCCTAGGTGTGTTTGAAATGCGACACTCTGTGTCCGTAGAGAGTCATTTGCATTCAGGGACTTGAGGTGATTCGACATCCTCGTTCATGACCGTTTTGGTGTTCACAGTCCTGAGCTGCCTCAGACTCCACATTAATGGTCTTTTGGGTGCATTTGTGGGTCATTATTGACTCCACGTTCACAGTCCTTCTGGCGCATTTGCGGAGGGCATTTTTCCTGCTAGAATTTTTAATTTTCAGCTTATGCTCTTTTCTTGCCTCATTTCCACTTGGTGTCTTCAAATGTCATCTAAATTCGCTCTCCATTTCATTTTCTTGTAAATATGAAGAAAGCCACATTAAAAGTACCAATTCTACACTAAAGCAAGACAAAATCACCGAGAAAAGAGCCAAAACTGAGTGTAAATTCATAACTTATTACTTACCTTCTTGAAAAAGATTTTGAAGAATCTTACTTGGAAGTCTTATTATTTTATTTCTCTTATAAATTTTTGTTGGGGTTTTAGAGAGGAGAAGGAGGAATTAAAAGATGAAAATCTTATTAATTAGGGGTTTATATGAGGTAAGAAATTTGATTTAGGGTTTCATAGGGTATAAGCACATATATATTACCTATTTAGAATTTTCTATCGGCAAAAATTGAACTAGACTACATCTTTTGTTACAATGAACTCAGAATGATGCAAACATGGTGGCATTGGAAATAAGAGTCATAGAAATTTAAATTGATAGGTTATGGGCACCCTAAATCTTCATATTCTATGAGATATTGTGGTTTCAAGTTGCCCAAAGAAATTTTTTTCATGGAAACTCGATTGATAAGGAAATTTTGAGCTCTACTTTGTGTTATAAGATTTTTATGACCATAATTCACATTAAATCTCTTTCTACACTGATAAAAACAAGCTTTAACAACTACTCAGAATTAAGAATCTCATGGTACAACCCTACAAACATATAAATAGTGGTTCGGTTCTTATTATAGAGATTTTCAAGGTGTTACAAAACATGAACAGTTGACTTCGGTAAAAAGCTTATGAAGATGTTCTTAGAATGCAATTCCTATGGTTCCATTATCCCTGAAACATCTACTTTAGACTAGAATGACCTTTTGTGAGGATCTCGAGAATTCTGATCTCATTTTTAGCCCTTTTGTGGAATTTGTCTAATATTAAAGGTTTAGTGCGGGACCCACTTATCATCAATACAACCTCGATTGAATGTTTCGATGGTTCTTTTAATTCCTCAATGTCGAATTTTGTATGGTAGAAAAGTTTGTTCATGTTCATGGGGTTCCAAATGAATTTACGATGTCCATTAGATGTTTGGAGTATTTTGATTCAAAATGTCTATGAAATAATGTGTATGCGATCGCTTTAGCGACTCCTTGACCTCTTTTGCTACCTTGGTGCTGCTTTAGCGGCCTAGGCACAACTTTTGTGGTAGGAGCCTCTTGGTGCTTGACCTTTTTCACGGCTGGTTGACCTTTTTTGGAACAAGAACCTCTTTGGACATGGAAGCTTTTGTGGCAGGCTAACCGCTTTTTCGGGGACTACTTTAGAGGTCATCGCTTAGATTTTATATTCCTTCTCAACCTGTTTTCAGCTTATTCATCCAACTTCAAAATCCAATATCTAGAGTTCTCGATCTCCGATTAAGGAAATTTCAAGTGTTATGCATATGTGTTGATCCTAGATAAGCATTGGAGTATTAGGAGAAGTGTGAAGATCGTTGGTTTGAGGTAATTCTTTCTCCGAAGGCAATGTCAGGTCTCTTTATTAGGGAATTTGTGCATGTTGTAATTTTGGCGGTTCTGAGCATCGAATTGTGTCCCATTTTGGCACACAAACTTGGTTAGTGAAAAAATAAATAATATGGAATCGAGGAATTTTTTTTTTTAGATAAATATGCCTCAAATGAGTGTAAATCTACCACTTATCACTTTCTGCTACAAATAGCCAAATCCTTCAGGTATTTGATTTCTCATTCTATTGCTTTTGTATTTTTATTCGATGCTAAATATTCATGAAATGGGTTTAGTGAAATTTTAATGTTTGAATTTATGATTTGAGAGTACACGCTAAGATCTAGCTTCCGATCATGGGTTTCTCTAAATAAAATTCGTGAAGTGGAGAATTAGATTGATAGTCGCATATTAAAATTGAGTCCTATGTTTGAGATGAAAAGGTAAAGATTTAGGTTTTCATTGTTAAAAGCAAGGCTTTCTCTAAAGAGAGGTCTAACTTAAGGTATTAGGTTATTGTGTTGAATTGCACGACTGAAACCTGTCACGACCTGATCCCTTAAGTCATAAAGGGACCTACCATAACCCACACGTAGGTAAGCCAACCCGTACCCTGAACGCGAGTAATAGGTATAAGGGCAGAACAACACATGAAATAATACTAACAACAAGAAAAGACAAGAATGAAAAGCAAACCAAAAGCTACATATTATGGACCTTGAAGTTACGAGTACAGAGCTATTTAGCAAGAGAAAATACTAGTCCCTAAAGTGCACAAAAAAAGTCATCTCAAAGGAAAAAGACAACATAACATATGTAAAGAAGGAGAGAGGCTGGTCCATGACACCAAGTGCTCACCCTCATCTCTGATATCCACAATTTACACAATATTGAATGAACAATCACTGCTAGTAGCTGGTATTAGGACATGCATCAGGAAATAGATGCAGAGTGACGGAAAAGTACCAAAACAAGGTACTCACTAGGCATCATAGGCCAAGTGAGCAAGAAAGGTAAATACAATTATAAACTATAGAATCTAGATACAAACAATGTTCAAAGCGGGAAAGAAAAATGGCAAATAAGTATAGATGAAGTTAATCTAAGTATAGCTAAACTAAACCTAACTAGACCCCATAAGCCTAGAAGGTACACTCGTATCAAAGTTTAAATAAAAATTCAAACGGACCCCCAAAAGTCTGACAGGTACAAAGAATAGCTATGTCAATAAGAAAGAAGAGTACCCCAGATCTGAATCCAAGATCCAGTCAACTCCCAGCCTAGCTAGAAGGAGTTACAATCAACCAACCAGTTAACTCCCAACCTCGCTAGTGAGAGTGACAACCAATCAGGGCCACCCAGCTTGACAGTCCACTCTTAGGGGCAAATTTCCTAGCTAGCAAGCAGGGGTGTATTGACTCCATAAAATATCTCAGATAGCAAGGCCACCCAACCAACTAGTCCACTCCTAGGGACATACTGCCAAGATAGCAAGAGTGACCTGCGAGCATATTAACTCTAAAAAGGATCTCAAATAGGCTCCAAGACACACTAGATTAATGTGCACTCCCACAAGTACCAAAATAAAGCCCTCGTCCCAGCACAACTCAATCTCCAAACATCGCGATAGCACGACACTCTGGTAAGGCCTCTAAGACACAAAATTATGGAATGAGAGATAGGTCTAAAGAAATGATAATGCCTAAGCTAAGGCTCAGACTATAAGACTCAAGTGTGTTATTCCAGCCTAATGGGACCAAGTCGGTCTTAATTGATGTTTGAGACAAAGCAAACAACAAGGTTCGAGAGTCTAAGGAAACACTAGCTTGTCCTAGGCTAAGGTCAAACATGCATCAGAATACAAATAAAACTCAAGTAATTTTCACATAGCATGCAAATCACACAACAAAACCTAGTACCATGGCGTTACCCTCGATATAGTAGTAATGAACCCTATATCACAAATTTTAAGAAGAAAAGCAGAAATAACTAGGTACCAGCCCCCAATTCACACTTATCATCATGAATTTACACATTCATGCTCAACCTATATAAAGGGAAGTTGTAGCCTAATTGTAGTAAAACCGTGCACACTCCAAATAACAAGGTAGAGTTTTACCTTTTTCAACAACCTTCAGATGGTGCCACACTAGCAAAAATAGGATCACAACTTAACTACGGTCGTTAGGACACAAAAAGCAAAAAAAAGGGAGCAATTTTAGAGTCAATCAGGAATTGTGGGATCTGTGTATGGAATTCTTGAATTAACTTCATCAAGAGGTCCTAAATTGTGCCCTGAACTTCTGTTCCGAAATTGAATTCATTCGAGGCCCAAAATAGCAACACAACATCACATGCAATTTACTCACAAACAAAGAGAGGGGAAGAAGCTAAAAATGAGGATTTACCTCAAACGGATTTCCACAAATGCAATTTGATCACTCTAATCTGTAGCCCCGTCAAATACAGATGCATGGAACTTTGAATCACTAATTTCTGACATGAAATGAGAGAGAAAACTCCCTTTCAAACTTGAAATTACAACTGCCTTCACATCTAGTCTGATTTTGATTACCAAGCGAATCACTTCATCGGTCGCGAGGAAGAGGTTCGCGATTGCGACTCACTTAGAGGCTGACCATCATAATCATAGAGACGTTCCTAGAGGTCACAATGACCATGGAAGGTCAACTTTAATTGCAATCATGGCAACGGGCCACATGGCCGTGAAGCACTAAGGCCCAGACTTTCGTCAACACAAGGAATGGGCACGAGATTGTTAAAAGCTAATTTTCCTTAGTGATATAAACTGGTTTGGCGAGGTTCCAAATCTCTGACGGGGTACTCTGAATTCGTTCGGAGTCCTTTTCATTCTGAAGAGAAATGCAACTTTATTAAATTAGATATTCCATACTCAAAGGAGCTGTAAAAATTCCCGTATGAGGTAATCTCAGCTCAAAGTGGGTCCTAATCCCAAACTCCAATTTTAGCTAAAATCAACAAGGGGACTGGAAATTAACTTGGAGGCCTCGAGATCTAAATAAAGGGTCATTCTAGGCCAACCTCAATATTCCAGTGCTAATCATACGTAAGGAATCCTCATACGAGCTCGTTTACCCAGAATATTTACTAAAGTTAAACTTAGGCTTCAATTTGAAAGTTAAAATGCCTAATCACACAAACTCGCACTATAAACCTTAGGAGTTCTGACAACTATGCCACTAGCCTAAAATGACCCTTTTGGAGCCTATGGAATCATTAGAATAGGATTATGAGGCCATCTTGCTGAACTTGAGAAAAAAAATATCCGTTTATGGTTCAAAAGCTCTCAAAACACTGAAACTCACACAAAGACTAAACGAATGATAGCAAGTCCTAAATGACTTGGGGACTCTACATGAAAGCTCTCAACGATGAATATGAAGCATAACACAAAAATAATTTGTAGGTCATTAGAACATTGATTAACATTTCAAAGATACTTCATCCAATCCTAAGTGTCAACGATCGTAAATCAGTATAAACCCAACTAAATGAGTTTGGGTCGATCCCACATATAGTAGCTTTACTTTTGAATTTGAATATGAGAGTATTACGGTGACCTTTGCAGCTGAACAAACACCACACTTAAGAGTTTAAAAGTTAAGCTCCAGGATGTCATTATCAACCCACTTCAACAATCAACAAGGTACAATTAAATAACGAGAGAACACCTCGGGGATTGACTAACCAATTGCCGAACTCAACTTAGCGGGTGTACATCATTACCAACAATGTTAATTCATCGTAGGTAGAATTGGCTATAAGTAAAGCAATTTTCTCTCGAATAATTACCTTATTTCCGCTAAATTCTCTTAAACCTCAACACTATTCATAAGATGACCAGCCCACTTTCTCATAAAATCTACTCTTTCGAGCTAAATACAAACGTTGAATCTCAAGTTTCACTTTCTCAAGCTGAAACCGTCATGACCCACAACTAAGGATGCCGAATTAGTATGTTGGCTTTATACTTCTCTCTCGAACAAGAAGAAAACTCTGAACTATATTACACTAAACATGCAATAATGAAATTAAACCACAATAATAATTCAGACCCACTTCAAATTAACACCAAAATTCATTAATTGATAACACCCATTTAGTCAAACACAACAATTGGTCACATTGTCAAACCCCCAAGGTTAGGGTTTTAGCCAATCATACTAAAAAGATGAAATTCAATACCTTCCACGTTTTCCATAGCTAGGTAAATGAAATTCGAAAGTCAAAATTGAATAATATCTTCTCTTTTACAAAACCCAAATGAAAAACCTTGGTAAAAGCACTTGAAATCAACAATAACAATGTTTTTTCTCTCTATCTTTTGTTCCTCAAAATTCCTGAGTGTCTTCTCTCTCTTGCAAAACTCAATTTATACAAGTCTAATGTGTGTATTTTTGGGGCCAATCAGAGAGGAAAGTCGGGCTTCGCCGACCGTTCGGTGACTCATCGATCGTCCTTTCGTCTCGCCTTTATTCTTCACATCTTCTTCGTTAAAGCAATGTCATTTTAGGTGAACCAGATCAGGATCACTGTTTCATTCTGCGATGCGCCCTTTTGTCTTTTAACTCGCCTATCACCATTTATCTAGATCTCCATCAGTACATTCGGTGACATGGTCGTCCTTCATCTATGTGATTGGCGTCACGCCGAATGGATTTGCTGCTCACCGAAATTCCTCCTAATCCAATCTCAACGTTCTGTAAATTTAGGCGATAGAGGAGCAACTTGGTGACTTATCGAGTGATCTCGGTGATCATCAGGCTTGTTTTTCCTCTTCTCTTTTTCACCTTGTGTTGTCCTTGTTGCCCATTTCTGTCCTAGCTTTGTTCCTCAATCCATCTATCAGGAAATCAATGGTTTTACATCTGTTATCGGCAAAAATTAAACATTTGAGGAAAGTAATTCTATACAAATAAAGCCCTAAATGAGTCCAAATCCCGGACTAATCAACACCCCCAACTTTAACTTTTGTTTGTCCTCAAGTAAAACTCAAGTTCAGCAGTTCAAGAAGGATATGTCAAACAGTGCTACAAAATACTCAATCATGAATGCACACAACAAGACTCAACCTACTCCTGCAAGGATCAATTGTGCACTCAAAGATTCAAGTTGTGACTCACTATTATCAACGATTCTCAAGTTCACAATACTTGATTCAAATGCAAGTTAAAGCTCAACAAAGGTACTCAAATTCCTTCACAACAAAGATGATTCCATATTCACACACAATTTGTTCAACAATTTATAGTTCCGGAATCACATACAACTCTCACACTTACAAAAATGAACACATGCATGACTTCACCTATAGGTTTTCCCTTACTTTCCAATGAACGTTCACTTTAGCTCACTCAAGATCAAAAAGGTCATTTCAAGGTTTGTAACAGGGCTGAGTGTAAAGGTATGGTCATTTAGGCTTAGTGGCTGCTATCCTCATGAAATATGGTATGAACATCACTTTCTTTCCTTTTCTTCAACACTTTCACTTGTGCTCAAAATTTGCCTCATTATTCACTTCTCATGGAATAACGGACACCCCATTTCTTTTGCAACTTTCACAACATTAATTCACATATTTTGTCACCCCCCGAGCTACCCTCGAGCCGCGGACACGGGACCTAGGATCACAAGTGACCCCAATCTAACCCTGCTAGCATAATCATGAGCATACTAAAGATAAACAGAGCAATAAAATTGTGCAGAAGATAAATAATAATAAAATTCTGAAATGATGGGGAATACCCATATACTGTATAATTATAAGAAACTAAGAGTTTGAATACAAGCTAAAAGTCAAACTCTAAGACTAAAGCTGAAACTAACTATGTCTGAAATAAGCCTCTAAACTGACTAGAAATGTTGGGACATGCCCCAATTAGATCTAGAAAAATTGAAACTAAAGCTAAAAACAATAAATATAACATGTCACTAGGCCTCGAAAAATGAGGACTCACCACTGATGTTGCTGAACTGAAGATTGGGAATCGATTTATGCGTGATTTGACTGCTAGGGACCTAAACTTACATCACGAGAAGATGTAGTGCAATGTATGCATTGGTACTTTAAAGGTACTGATCATGAGGGATAGGGTAAAGCTGAAATAAACATATTACTGAACAAGCAATGAAGCAAGAGTATAATCTGAACATGAGATAGATACTGAATACTGAGCTAACTAAATGCAATGACCAATTTATAACATGTTGAGACTGAATACTGACTATACTAAAAATGTGGTCAATGTAATAGAGTATGTTTGAACTGTAGGAGCTACTAATAACCGGTAATAAAACCACATGAGCTAAATGTGGAGTTTGATGTATACGCCCCATCGAGAGGACCCAATATACCTGGCCAAGGGTATAGAAGCATGCTGGCGTGGTCACAAAAATGATGCCCACAGAGGGGACTTACAAACTACGTGGCTCGTAGTTCTGGGACTATATGGGTGACTGACCCTGGTCCAACTCGGTATTATTCTACTGCCAATGGATTAGGTGATTAACACATTATGACTGAATTTCTGTACTTATATTGGATAGCTCAAACTGACATGCAAATTGAGAATGCGCAATAATATACTGATAATGACACATTCAAAAATTGAGGCATGTATATCTGAAGTAATTGAAATATCTGACCTAACATGTGTAATTCAAGAACTAAAGAAATACATAGCAAGGGTTCTAAAATTCATGCAAGAAACGAAGTAATAAAATGATAATTTGATTTGGAACATGTAAATAACTAATTCATGATAATCTACTGAAGTTCTAGAAATCCTAGGTCTAGTCATGATAAGGGAATCAAGAATCTTACTGAGTTCTAGGGACCTAATGGGAGAAAGGAATCCACTAGTGAAATCCCACATACCTGGAGACGAATTCCATGGAGAAATCTTTTGATTTCGGGGCTGGAATTGATGGAACCTTGTTGCGTCCTTGAACTAGGGTTCTTTACCTCTTTTCTGCTCTCAAGCTTCTGATTTCTCTAAGTTTGATTAATGATTTTACTTAGGTAAGTTCTAGTTATGTTTCTAGTCTTAAACTGACTAAAACCTCATAATTTAGAGTCTAAACGACGTAATTTTGGGGTTAAACGAAATAGGAAAAGACCAAAAGACCCCCGACTTAACTACTGTCGGGGTCACCGACGGACCGTCGATCGACTGACGGTTAGTGCTAGTCATCCATAAATCGTGACTGAAGCTGGGTATTGGGGGCATCGAACCACGGTCACTGGTCTGACCTACGGTCCGTGGGTCAACACTTAGTTGATTTCCTGGGATGGTTCTGAGGAGGGGTTGCAATGGAGAACCACGGACCACCAGCACGGGCCGTTGGTCACCCTACTGTCTGTGGGTGGAAACCGTGGGGTGCACCTGCAACTTCTCAAAATCTGCATTTATGCCTGTTTTAGGATACAAGGTGTTACATTATCTCCCCCTTGGAAACATTCTTCCTTGAATGAAGACTACCTAGCTGAGTAAGGAGGGAAGGAGCTGCAACCCTACCACTAAACACTGAGAACTGAATTTCTGACTGAACTGAGTTCCAAGAACATGCAAATACGCTGAAAATGCAAGTACAAACTTAAGGAACATGATGCTAAGACTGAAATTTTGCATGAATGACTGAAGAATTGGAGAGGAACTATTACCTCAAGCATGAGTGGAATCGGAAGGAAAGAGGATACTTGGCCTTCATGGATGCTTCCGCTTCCCAAGTAGCTCCCTCTACGGACTGACTCCTCCACAAAACATTGACTGAAGCGACCTCTTTGTTTCACAACCTTCGATCCTGCCGATCAAGGATTTCAAATGGTACCTCTTCATAAGTGAGACTAGCCTTCACAACCATACTTTCTAAAGGTACAATAGATGTTGGATCACCCACACACTTCTTTAATAGTGAAATATGGAAAAACAGATGCACTGCTGCTAAATCTGTTGGCAACTCTAACTCATATACCACGTTACCAATCCTTTTCAAGATCTTGTAAGGGCCTACATATCTAGGACAGAGCTTCCCCCTCTTGCCAAATCTCATCACCCCTTTCATAGACGACACTTTCAGGAACACACAATCGTAAACTTTGAACTCTAGTTCCCTTCTCCTTACATCTGCATATGATTTCTGGCAACTCTGGGCTGTCTTGAGTCTATCTCTAATGAGTTGCATTTTCTCCATAGCATCATGGACTGAATCTGGTCCTATCAAGGTTGCTTCCCCTACTTCAAACCAACCAATAGGAGATCTACATCTACGCTCATACAATGCCTCATAAGGGGCCATCTGAATGCTGGAATGGTAAGTATTATTGTAGGCGAACTCAATAAGAGGAAGGTGATCATTCCAACTACCCTTGAAGTCGATCATACAAGATCTCAACATGTTCTCTAAGGTCTGAATGGTACCCTCTGCCAGGCCATCCGTCTGTGGATGAAATGATGTGCTAAGATTAACTTGAGTACCAAGACCTTTTTTAAATGACTTCGAGATATAAGAGGTAAACTGAGGACCTGTATCTGCGATGATAGACAAAGTAACCACATGCAACCTTACAATCTCATTAATGTCAAGCATGGCGTAGTCCTCCACTGAATCTGTAGTCTTGACTGCCAAAAAGCGTGAAGACTTAGTAACTCTATCAACTATCACCCAAATGGAGTCATGTTGTCTATGAGTATGAGGTAAAACTGTGATGAAGTCCATGTTGATCACTTCCAACTTTCAGGTAGGAATGTCAATCTCTTGAGTCATACCTCTTGGTTTCTGATGTTCTACCTTGACTTGCTGACAATTTGGGCACTTAGCCATAAAATCTGCTATATCTATTCCACCAATAGACTTCTTGCAGATCGCAGTACATCTTAGTGGCGCCTGGATGAATAGAATATCTGGAATTATGGGATTCTGTAAGAATCTTATGTGTCAACTTGATGAGTCCACAAATTGGATTCATTTAGGGATATTTTTTAATAGAAATTGTGTCCTCAAATGCTTATTTTATCTCAATCTCTGAAGAAAACCCTTAAGTTTCAGGTATTTGAAGTTTAAAGGAAAGCATGGACACTACTTTGCAAAAAGGAATGAAAAGGACTAAAAAGAACAAGAAAACGAAGACATGAGGATCACCGAGTCCATTTGGTGAATCGCCGAAGGGTCTCACTTCGCCTTTTGTTCCAATGTGCTGATCCCTGAAGGAAAGGATCGAGTCGGCGGAAAAAGGGAGCAGTCGGCCGCATCGCCGAGAATGTCCGCGAAGCAGTACTATGTCTCCCAATGACCCAGAGCATGACGATGCCGAAGGATGGTGCAAGAAGGTGATGAACTACACCAAAGGGCGAATCGCTGAGTTGATCGGTGATTCCGACTAATATCGCCGAGTGATCCACCGCAGCACATAGTTTTGAGAACTATAAATACTCATTGAGAGTTATAGCTTAACAGAAGATTTTAGAAGGATACTTTACTATAAATTTTTATTATCAGATTTAGAATATAATTTTAGTACTTTTTACTCTCAAGTTTGTAATGGTTTGAAGACTTGAAGAAAAAAAGAGTTTCATCTCTTCCAATTTGAAAGGGGTCTCTTGGATTCTTCTTTCTTTGCTTAAATCAAGACTTATTTCTCTATACCCATTTGAATTCAACATTATTAAAGGTATAAATTTCTATCTCTTGATGTGTAGCTAAAAAACCCCATTCTTGGGGTGTGATTTAGCAAATATGTGTTGATATTATTGTTGGGTCGTGCTTGCTAATAGGTTAGATGTATTTTAATGGAGATTTCACCTAGTGGTTGTGATTTAATTTAATGGGTTTGTAGTTGCAAATATAAATCCACCTATGTGTTTTGGGCTTGCCCGAGAGGGAGGTCACGAAACCAAGACCGCTAGACTGATGGCCTAAGGAGTGGGTCGACATGAGCCTCAGCCCGAGAGGGTGAGCCCTACTCCCATATCCTAACACTCATCTCGAGAGAGTGAGTGGGGTAAGGCGTAGGCTGGCCTTCATGCGACAAATGGATGTCTGAGAGGAACACATTTGAAATGGGGTAAGTTGCCCGAGAGGGAACTTATTTCCATCTAAAGCTTAGCCTAGTCACTATTATCTTGCAAATTTCCTATTGAAAGAATGTACCCAACTATTTAACTCAACTTGTATTGCGGTCACACCCCAAGAACTCTTCCCCATACTTGATTTCGTTGTTATTTTTGTTATTTTTGCTATACTTGTGAAAAAACCCCCAAATCGATATTTGACACTTTCGTGTCACCCCATTTTAATTTACAATGCTTTTAATCGTTAATGTCTTTAGCTACGACTAATTAGAACTAAATTTTACTTATCTATTAATTCTCAAGACCGCTCCCTTGGGACACGACCCTAACCCTCGGTTGGATTACTATACTATCACCTGATCGTAGACACTCGTACTGGAAGTTGTGTCATTGATTATGTTAATAGAGAAATTCTAAACTTCAAAATGGCGCCATTGCCGGGGAGTGGTGTTACTTGAAAACACCTAGATTAATAGAATATTTGTTCTTCTTAGTTGTACTTTACTAACCTTATTTTTAGTTTTGTTTTCTTTAAATTTGTTGGTGTAGGTAGGTTCCCCAAAGATGGACGTTAGGAATGTGGGAAACTCGGCTGAGTCGAGCTAAGAAGTCAAGAGAGACTTCAAGTTAACCACACTGGTAACTCAGCTGATCAGGACACTCCTGAATTATGTGGTGCCTCCTCTTCACTCAAACGAACTATTGGGGTTACCTACTAACACTAGGTCCAACCCAACCAATGGGGAGCGAGTAAGGACTCGCGTCGACCCACGACGTTAAATAAGGCACTTCTTGGGAGGCAACCCAAGGTTTTAAATGCTTAAATTTGCTTTTATAAATATTGGTGTGTTAGTAGTGCAGGTTTGAATGAGGAAAGTGGTGAAAAATATAGATTGGCGAGAAAATGGTCAATCGGCCGATCGCTGAACAGGTCGGCGCATCGCTGACCAGGTCAGCTATCTCGACGTAGAATGCCATCTTGATCCCAAGAGACTAACAAGTTTGTAACAATCGGCGGAACAAGGGACCACTTGACGAACCACTGAGTGGATTGGCGATCGCAACTAACGTCGCCGAACAAGCGCGAACTGGACGGTTATAATGGCCAAAAGATTTAAAACTTCAACTTCTTCACTTTCCCTCACTCACAAATCTCCTAAACTCGCACTAAGGTAGCATTTTATTCAATTTAACATTACTCTAGCATTTTAGTTTGGGCTTGTGCTCGGAATTGGAACACTTTGCCGTCTAGCTTTTCAACTCGCATTTAATCAACATTGAAGGTTGGTTTCCTTTTCCCATATTTAAATTTGAAAGTTTTTTACTCATTTGCAATAATTGTCTCTTAGTGATGTGTGTTGGGCCTCTCTGGTAGGATTAGAATGATTATATGCGTACTTTAATTCGAAAAAAACTTGCCTGTGTTGACTGATTGTCAAATGCTCATAGTCTATGTGCTTTATAATTAGTTGGGTTGTGATCACATGTAGTTCTAATTGATTGGGTGAAGTTTTAGTAGCCCTAGTTTGTGCTAAAGGTCGAACATTTGCTCAATGATAGAGAGGGTGACACCGCTCTTAATAGTAAATATCGTCATATGGCCAAATGCGGCAAGTGCAGGGGAAATCTGAGTGTTCCGGGGTAATGGATAATATGAGTCTCGTTTGAATTTTGTTAGTGCATGCTTTAATTTTGCTTTCGGGGTTTGCGGGATTGAATTCGAGAAGATGGATTGAAAATAGGCACGTTGAAATATTGAGCGAGCTGAGTCGAGCTCGTCGAGTCGTTCGGCGCTTCGCCCAATGTCTCAGTCTCGCCCTTAATATCAGGTCAAGTTGAATAAAACTATAGTTCGGTGAGCGTCCATAGGTCGCCAAGCACACTCGGTGAATCACTGAAAGTACTCTTGACCGCCTTTTGTATGCTACCCCTGAGACCCTTTTACACTGTAACTTTCGGCATACAAACCCTTGCTCGTCGAAAGTATTCAGTGAATCGCCAAAAGGAATTTCCTATTGCCGACTTGCCTTAATTGTTTATCCAACCTCATCGATGAGCCAGACTTAGCTCGCCATAGTGGTTCGGTGACTCGCCAACTGGATCGATGAGTTTTTCTACAACAAGATTTGATGTGCTAGAGCGTGATTGTGTTTTCATAACTTCTCTCTATCTTTTGTAGATATGGTTTGCACCAACTTAACTGAGCAACCACAGAAAAAGACTAAAGGCATTACAATCAATGAAGGAGGATCAAATCCTCCAAAGAGGAGAGGGGATAACCTCCAGCCGGCAGACAAAGGCAAGAGGAAGAAACATATAGCTAAAAAAGAAGTAGCTATTGAGCTAAATTTTGATGAACCAGAGGATGAACAACCTCTGATTAACCGGAGGGATGCACTCCAGACCAGATCTCACCACACAAGCCACTAGTACTCCCTCAGCTGCCTCTCCTCTAACTACTGACTCAGTGCCAACCCAGGCACCCTCAGTAACTCCCGCACCTCCTATAGTTCCTCCACCGAGGTTGTTAAACAGATTGAAAGGCAATGGCTTACGAACCATTCTAGAAGAAAATCTACTACATGCGGAGGGTTTGGAAGGCCATCACACTGAGGTGCTTGACACACTCAGATTTCATGAGTTGGAGCAGTTCACTAGGCTATGGGGTCCTTTTATCCCTTCCTGGGTCCGAGAATTCTACGTAGCCTATGGAGAGTTGGTCCTAAAGAATAAGAAGAAGCATGGTGAGTTCCGACCGGTTATGGTTTGAAGCAAGGAGGTGGAGTGTCACATCGACCACATTAATACTGCATTAGGTCGACCGCTGCACTTGGTACTGCCCTACCAAGGTTTACCTATTGCTCCATCCCTGGATGACTTAAAGGGTTGGTTAGATCCAATGATATCTAACACCACCCCGAGGTGGATGGGGCAGGAGCTCCGATTGACAAAAGGGATATGAACATTGCCTCTCGGTACTGGTTTGGCTTCATCAGCAACATTATCATGCCATCCCAGAACGAGTCTATTCTGCATCATCCTAAGGCAGCTTGCCTTGGTTCTATCATGGCTAGGAGGCGGATTGACTTTGGACTGATAGTTTCACAAGAGATGGCTATGAGAGCCAAACAGTCACAGACGTCTCTACCTTTTCCTATTCTGATCACGGAGTTATGCCGGCGTGCCGGAGTACCCCGAGATCTTGCTAGCGATATAGAGGTCACCCCATCTTTCTCTACCGATATCCGGCGTATAGAGGCCGAGCTCACAAGAGAGGAGGCTGAGGGGAGGAGAGCATCTCCAATAGATAATTCTCTAGAGGTCGATGTTAACTCATTACTAGCAGAAGAACCTTCGTCTACTCCAGCCTCAGAGTCTTCAGGTATACCCGCCCCTTCTTCTCAGACCCCACGTGCCTTCTCTTCCTCTCAGCCTATCAGGGTCACTCATGCCATGATCCTGAAGATGGGGCGGCTAGCCTATTCAGCGGATGTGAGGGCGACACGATTGGGGAGATCCATCCTAGGGATGATTGACAGTGCCATCTTGCCTGCATTGACCCCTCTTAGGACCACGATTGATGATCTGACTACCAGAGTCACTACCTGCGAGAACAAACAGGGGGAAACACCTGAGGTTTCAGCATTAAAAGCCAAAATAGCAGAGTTGAAGAAGTATGTAGCATATTTGAAGACTACCAACTTCACTATACTGATATAGAGAGCAGATGATGAGGATGCTCCTGAGATCTCAGGGATTCCTCCAGCTACTACCAGAGATGTAAAGAGGAGTGATGCAGGGCATGCAGAGTTGAATGCAGAGACTGAAGAGGAGTTGACATATATGAATGTTAAGGAGACACAACACAGAAGAGAGGAGGGCATATTCAGAGACTTGTAAGATCTTATAGGAGCGGTTGTGCAGCCGATGATCCAGGCATCGTCAACTGAGACGTCCACATCAGCTCCCAGTGGATCTGGCATTGCTATTCCATCTGAAGCTACTCCGGGCACTGATTCCCATGCACAGACTGCTTCACCAGACACTCAGACTCCGATAGGGAGAGAGACTGTATAGAAAGGACCTTACTTTACCTCCCTCTCTGTCTTATTATACTTTTACTTTTTAACAATCTTATTTGCATTTGAGGAAAAATACCTTATAATTGTGGTGGGGTGAGGCCCACACCTTTGTGTGCTATTGATGCTCATATTTTGTGTATATTTGGGTTGTTCTGTTTTTAAAATTGTGTTATATATTGCCTTTCGTGGATTTTTGAGCTCATGGCCCCCTCTTTTTCATTTTTAATTGATGCAAATTTTGAACCTTCCTAAAAAAATTTGTTTTTCAAAAATATTCGCCACCGCTTGTGTTGAAAGTGGATGTTCTTTTGCAAAATTTAAGTCTCAGTTCCAATCAATACTGATGACTTAAATAGTGCTCTCAATTGAACGAACATCAATGTGTGGCTATGAATTTAGTGTCGATGCCTTGTGTGATTAGCTTACTTTGAACTATGCATGAATAAACCTAGAATTTACCCTGTTAGTCTGATTGATTTAGAAAGGTGTGCTGTTGAGATGATCTTAGGCAACTTTAATGAGTGTGAGCCAAATATGACATATACCTCTTTTGTGGCCTACCCGTGAGTGTGTGAAACTCTTTTGAACACCCCTTGAGCCTTACTTTTCTTTGGAAGAGACTTGATGAACCTTAGGCCTTACTTGACCAACTACCTATAATCCTCTTGATTTGTGGTTTAGTAAATAGCCAACTTATGGCAAAGCCTAAGTTGGGGGTGTCGTGAAAAGGAAAAGGAGAAGTCAAGAAGTGCAAGAAAAAGTCTCTCTAACCCATGGTATTGCAAAAAAAAAAAAAAAAAGAGAGAGAGAATGTATATATATATAATTTTTGAATAAAGGTGCAAAAAGGAATTGGGTTTCCAAGCAATACATGGAGAGTGAATGAAAGAATGATCTCGAAGCACTAAAGAAAAAGTGATAAAGGAAGGGAAAAGGACGTTTTGAGAACACCACATCTCATGAGGATGAAGAAGTCACTGAGCCTAAATGACCATACCTATGCACTCAACCCCATTACGGGCCTTGGAAAGACCCTTTTGATCTTGAGTAAGCTGAACCAAAAGTTTATTGGAAAATAAGGGCAAACCTATGGGTGAAAACATGCATTGTGTTCCTCTTTTAGAGTGTGAGCGTTGCATCTGATTCCTGGTCTTAAATTGATTAACTTTTGTGTGTGAATATGGAATCATTCTTTGTGTGAGGACATTTAGATATTTTCGTTGATCTTGAACTTACATTAGTAGAAAGTATTGTGAGCATGAGAATCGTTGGTAATGGTGTGTCACAACTTGAATCTTTGAACACACAATTGAATCTTTGCATAAGTAGTTTGAAATCTTTTTGTGTACATTCATGATTGAGTCTTGTGTAGCACTATTTGAGACACCCTTTTTGAACAACTGAACTTGAGTTTGCTTGAGGACAAGCAAAAGTTTAAGTTGGGGGTGTTGATGAGTCCACAAATTGGACTCATTTAGGGCTATATTTTACTAGAAATTGTTTCCTCAAATGCTTATTTTATCTCAATATATAATGAAAACCTTTAAGTTTAAGATATTTGAAGTTTAAAGGAAATCATGGACACTACTTCGCAAAAAGGAACGAAAAGGGCTGAAAAGAACAAGAAAACGAATACCTGAGGATCGCTGAGTCCACTTGGTGAATCGCCGAAGAGTCTCACTTCGCCTTTTGTTCCAGTGTGCTGAGCTCTGAAGGAAAGGATCAAGTCAGCGGAAAAAGGGAGCAGTCGACGCATCACCGAGAAGGTCCGCGAAGCAGTACTATGTCGCCCAATGACCTAGAGCACGACGATGCCGAAAGATGGTGCAAGAAGGAGATGAACTACACCAAAGGGAAAATGGCCGAGTTGATCGGCGATTCCGACTAATGTCGCAGAGTGATCCGCCGCAACACAAATTTTTGAAAACTATAAATACTCGTTCAGAGTTATAGCTTAATAGAAGATTTTAAAAGGAGACTTTAGTATCAATTTTTAGTATCAATTTTTATTATCATATTTAGAATATAATTTTAGTACTTTTTACTCTCAAGTTTGTAAGGGTTTGAAGACTTGAAGAAAAAAAGGGTTTCATCTCTTCCAATTTGGAAGTGGGTCTCTTGGATTCTTCTTTCTTTTTACTTAAATCAAGACTTATTTATCTATACCCATTTGATTTCAACATCATTGAAGGAATATATTTCTATATCTTGATGTGTAGCTAAAAAACCCCATTCTTGGGGTGTGATTTAGCAAATATGTGTTTATATTATTATTGTGTCTTGCTTGCTGATAGGTTAGACGTATTTTAATGGTAATTTCACCTAGTGGTTGTGGTTTAATTTAATGGGTTTGTAGTTTTAAATACAAAGCCACCCATGTGTTTTCGGCTTGCCCGAGAGGGAGGTCGCGAAACCAAGACCGCTAGACTAATGGCCTAAGGAGTGGGTCGACATGAGGTTCAGCCTGAGAGGCTGAACCCTAGTCCCATATCCTAACACTCAGCTCGAGAGAGTGAGTGGGGTAAGGCGTAGGCTGACCTTCATGCTGCAAATGTGTGTCCGAGAGGAACGCATTGGAAATGGGGTAAGTTGCCCGAGAGGGAACTTATTTCCATCTAAAGCTTAGCCTAGTCACTATTATCTTGCAAATTTCCTATCGAAAGCATGTACCCAACTATTTATCTCAACTTGTATTGCGGTCACACCCCAAGAACTCTTCCCCATACTTGATTTCGTTGTTATTTTTGTTGTTTTTGCTATACTTGTGCCAAAACCCGAAAATTGATATTTGACACTTTCGTGTCGCCCCCCTTTTATTTTACAATGTTTTTAATTGTTAATATATTTAGCTGCGACTAATTAGAACTAAATTTTACTTATCTATTAATTCTCAAGACTGCTCCCTTGGGACACGACCCCAACCCTCGGTTGGGTTACTATACTATCACATGATCGTAGACATTCGTACTGGAAGTTGTGTCATTGATTACGTGGATAGAGTAATTCTAAACATCACAACACATCCACCTTAGAAACACATAATCGACCCTGATAGCGAAGTACACCATCTCCCCTTTGGGAGTAAACCTCCACCCTTTGCTGGTGGATTGCACCATTTAGCTCAAGTAATATTGGATCACTGTCTTGCCTTTCCTTAACTTCTAGTACCAAAAACGATTCCACCCCATTCTGAACCATTACACCACTATATGATATGCTCATAAGACGAACTCCTAGGCGAGCAAGTGTGTGAACATCCTTTGCTAGCTCCTTTCTTTCTTCCTCAACATGTGCTATACTACCCATAGATAGTCTGCTAAGAGCATCTGCTACTACGTTGTTCTTACCAGGATGGTAATGCACACTCATATCATAATCCTTGAGGAACTATAGCCATCATCTCTGCCGAAGATTCAACTCTTTCTAGGTGAACACATATTGAAGGCTCTTATGGTCTGTGAACACCATACAAGTAATGTCTCCAATTATTTAGTGCGAACACCACTGCTGCAAGCTCGAGATCATGAATCAGATAGTTCTTCTCATGCACCTTAAGCTGCCTAAAAGCATAAGCTATAGCCTTACCTCGCTGCATCAACACACAACCTAGGCCGACTCTGGAAGCATCACAATATATAACATACCCATCTGACCACTCTGGTAGACTCAAAACAGGAGTTGTAGTCAACCTTGTTTTCAATTCCGCAAAGGTTTTCTCACAATCATCTTACCATTGAAACTTGACTTTCTTTTGAGTCAACATAGTCAATGGAGAGGCTATGGATGAGAATCCTTCCACGAACCTTCTGTAATAACCTACTAGACCTAAGAAACTTCTTATATCTATAGGAGAGGTAGATCTAGGCCATTGTCTCACTGAGTCTATTTTATGAGAATCCACTTGAATCCCTTCACAAGACACAATATGCCCAAGGAAAGCAACTGACTGCAAACAAAACTCACATTTGCTAAACTTAGCGAATAACTGGTGATCCTTGAGAATTTGCAGAAGAACCCCCAAATGACTCGCATGTTCTTCCTCATTCCTAGAATAAATGAGGATATCATCGATAAAGACGATAACGAACAAGTCCAAATACTGTTTGAACACTTTGTTCATCAGATCCATGAAAGCTGCAGGAGCATTGGTTAGTCCAAATGACATGACTATGAATTCATAATGACCATACCGAGTTCTGAAGGCTGTTTTCGGAATGTCACTATCTCTGGCTCTAGGTTGGTGATAACCGGATCTGAGGTCTATCTTTGAGAAATGACTAGCACCCTGAAGTTTGTCAAACAAGTCATCAATCCTGGGAATGGGATACATATTCTTGATTGTGACCTTGTTCAACTTCCTATAGTTAGTGCACATTCTGAGAGAACCATCTTTCTTCTTCATGAATAACACTAGTGCACCCCATGAAAAAATACTAGGTCTGATGAAGCCCTTATCTAGAAGGTCTTTCAAATGCTCTTTCAATTCCTTAAGCTCAGCTGGAGCCATTCTTTAAGGAGGAAGAGAAATAGGCAAGGTATCTGGAAGGAGATCAATTCCAAAGTCGATTTCCCTTTCGGGAGGAACTCCGGGAAGATCTTCTTGAAACACTTTCGGGAACTTATTGATTATTGGAACCGACTCAATAGTTGGGGTTTCGGATCTTGAATCCTTAACCCGAACTAGATGATAGAGATAACCCTTAGAGATCATCTTTCGGGCCTTAAGGTATGAAATGAATCGACACATAGGCGCTATGCTACTATCTTTCCATTCTAAGATTGGTTCATCTGGAAACTGGAAACGGGAAACGAACAATCCTAGTTCTACAATCGATTGTGGCATAGCAGGAATGTAACCACTCCATGCCTAGAATGATATCGAAGTCTACCTTTTCTAACTCTACGCGGTCTGCTGAGGTGACTTTCTGAGAGACTGTGATAGGATAATTTATGTATACCTGTCTAGCTATGACTGGATCACCAAATGGAGTAGAGACTGAGAATGGTTCTGAGAGAGTTTCTGGACTAATACTGAATTTGACCGCTACATAAGGAGTTACGAAAGACAAAGTAGCCTCTGGATCTAATAATGCATAAACCTCAAGTTCAAAGACTCGTAACGTACTAGTGACTACATCAAGAGAACCTTCCTGATCCTGGCGAACCTAAAGAGCATACAACCCATTTTGGCGTTGTCCACCACCTGTACCAGATGAGTTACCCTGCTGAGTCAGGCGACCTGCTGGTGCTGCTGAAGTTGTGAACTGAGCTTTAACATTATTATCTCATTAACCTTGTCTAGAAGGACAATCCTTCAACCTGTGACCAGACTAACAACACCCAAAGCATCCTTCATTTCCTGCAAGACACTCGCCCGGATGGTTTTTACCACACTTAGGGAGAGTTGTGTAATTTCCCTAAGACTTAGAGCATGTTGCTCCACCTTTCTAATTATTCCAGAACTTGGAGGATGGAACACTGGCTGATGAATGTGCTGGAATTGAAGACTTATGCTAAAACTGCGAGCAATTTCCACCACCCGATTTTTGTTGAGAATAGTCATAGTTTCCTGTCCTAGTTTTCTTGTTCTCGTTGACATGTTCTTTAATATTATCACCCTCAACCTGTTGAGCATGAGTCATGAGCCTAGATATGCTCATATTTTCCAGCAACATAGCATTCTTACACTCTATTTTCACTAAATATGATACTCCAAATAGAAACTTATTCATTTGAGCCCTAGAATCAGCAACCATGCAAGGAGCATACCTGGAGAGTTGAGTGAACTTGAACCCATACTCTTGGACAGTCATCGATCCCTGCCTCAAATTCATGAACTCCTGAATTTTGGCTTCTCTCAACTCTCTTGGGAAAAACCTATCCAGAAATGTCTCACTAAAGCAATCTCAAGTAATAGGGGCTGCATAGGTACCCCTGTTCTCCTTCCACTAAGTATACCAGTTATGAGCTACATCCTTAAGTTGAAAAGATACCAACTCAACCCAGTCATTTCCAGTTACTTGCATCACTTCGAAGATTTTCTTGACCTCATCAATAAAGTTCTGGGGATCCTCACAAAACTGTTACCCTAAGAACTCTGGCGGATTCATCCTAATGAAATACTGCACTCTAGCAATAGGTGACCCCACATTAGCACCTGCCGGAACTGGAATCTGCTGATTGTTCTAAGCTAACTAAATGCAATGACCAATTTATAAAATGTTGAGACTGAATACTGACTATACTAAAAATGTGGTCAATGCAATAGAGAATGTTTGAACTGTAGGAGCTACTAATAACCGGTAATAAAACCACATGAGCTAAATATGGAGTTTGATGTATACGCCACATCGAGAGGACCCAATATACCTGGCCAAGGGTATAGAAGCATGTTGGCATGGTCACAAAAATGATGCCCACAGAGGGGACTTACAAACTACGTGGCTCGTAGTTCTGGGACTATATGGGTGACTGACCTTGGTCCAACTCGGTATTATTCTACTGCCAATGGATTAGGTTATTAACACATTATGACTGAATTTTTGTACTTATACTGGATAGCTCAAACTGACATGCATACTGAGAATGCGCAATAATATACTGATAATGACACATTCAAAAAATTATGGCATGTATATCTGAAGTAACTGAAATATCTTACCTAGCATGTGTAATTCAAGAACTAAAGAAATACATAGCTAGGGTTCTGAAATTCATGCAAGAAATGAAGTAATAACATGATAATCTGATTTGGAACATGTAAATAACTAATTCATGATAATCTGCTGAAGTTCAAGAAACCATAGGTCTGGTCATGATAAAGGAATCAAGAATCTGACTGAATTCTAGGGCCCTAATGGGCGAAAGGAACCCACTAGTGAAATCCCACATACCTGGTGACAAATTCCATGGAGAAATCTTTCGATTTCAGGGCTGGAACTGATGGAACCTTGCTGTGTTCTTGAACTAGGGTTCTTAACCTTTTTTCTCCTCTCAAGCTTCTAATTTCTCTAAGTTTGATTAATGATTCACTTAGGTAAGTTCTAGTTATATTTCTACGCTTAAACTTACTAAAACCTCATAATTTAGGGTCTAAACGACGTAGTTTAGGGGTTAAACGAAATAGAAAAAGACCAAAAGACCTTCGACTTCACTGCTATCGGGGTCACCGATGGACCGTCGATCGACTGACGGTCCGTGCTGGTCATCCGTCAATCGTGACTGAAGCTGGGTATTTGGGGAATCGATCCATGGACACGCACCACGGTCCGTGGGCCCTGCCGTGTGTCAACACTTAGTCGATTTCCTGGGCTGGTTCTGAAGAGGGGCTGCAGTGGCGAACCACGGACCACCAGCACGAGCCGTGGGTCACCCTACAATCTGTCGGTGGCAACCGTGGGTTGCAGCTGCAACTTCTCAAAATCTATATTTTTGCCTGTTTTAGGATACGGGGTGTTACAACTTTTTCATTCTTTTTCTTTTTCTTTCTGTTCTCTCCCTTTTTTTTAATATGGAGGGGTTCCATCTTTTTAAAGTCCATTGATCAAAGGGGGCTTCTTCGCACTACTTGATTTACCTCTTCTTTTCACCACACCCCCAACTTAGGCTTTTTTCCTATATTGGCTATTCAAATATACCACACTTCATGAGGATTCAGGGTGAATGGATAGAGAGGGGTCACATTTGCTCAAGTTTCTTCCAAGAAAAGGATAAGGCTCAAAGGGGGTTCAATAAAGTTTACACATCTCACGGGGTTGGGCACAAAAGAGGTATCTTGTCAAATTGTTTCACTCTTTTAAAAATTGTGGCCTAAGATCATTTCAAGAGCTTGCATCACTTAGTCAACCATACCAATGGGGAAAAATCTAGGTGTCATCACACACAGTTCACGGTAAGCTCATCACACAAGGCATTGTCACCACTATAAAATGAGACTCCATACTTCGTTAGTGTGCAATGTTCATCACAAGAGACTACATTCGATAACCGGCTAGTCATAACGAGATGCAAAAAGTTCACATATTGTCTATGCAACTTCATTTGGCCTCATCGTAGCCGCACATTCATTTTTGGTCGATTAAGAGCACTATTCAATTCATCGGTATTGATCATAACCGATACTCAAATAAATAACTTTTTTGATTGAGGAAGGGACTCACTGACCAAACACACACACACACTAAAAGCATTCAACATTGTCCCCAATATGAGTAGAGAAAAGATAATACCAAAAATGAAAAATAAAGATTAACTTCTAGTATGTAAACACGTAGAGCAAGGTTACAGGGAATCTTCACTACGCGCCCATTTGGCAAAAAATTGTAACAGTCACTGAACTACTCGGCCATTCGTCCAATGGTCTGGATATCGCCATTATTTCCAGTATGCAACAGGTTCAGAAAGGGGCGTAAAGGCGGAACTGAAAGAATTCGTTGAACAGGTCGGTGCTTCGCATAATGGACTGGCAACCTCGCCGAATGATCCATTGAGTCAGGCTATCAGAGCTGGGGTAGAAGGGTGGGGAGAGATGGGTCGCCCAATCACTTTGATGAGTCGCCGAGTGATGAAGATTCCCCACCTAATGTTTCAGTATCTCATCTCCATTTTCAAAGTGTAGAAGGCGGACTATGTCGGGATCGCCGAACAGATTCGGTGATCCACCAATGATGTCTTCACCTCGCACAATTGCTTTCACCTACAAAATCAACGCACATTATTTGTAATACTAACACTTGGGTTGCCTCCCAAGAAGCACCTTAGTTAACGTCGTGGCACTATATATAAATGCTCTCAAGCATATTCTAGATACACTACCTCAATCAGAGAAATCTATTGGCATTCGCCAAAGTACAACTTCAAGCGTTGCCCATTCACTTTGAATGCAGGTCCCTCTTTACCTTCGACTTCAATGTCACCATTTGTGAACACTCGTGTTACTCTAAATGGACCTGACCATTTGGATTTGAGATTTTCTGGAAAGAGTCTGAGTCCACAATTATATACTAACACCTAATCGCCTACTCTGAACTCCCTCTTAAGGATTCTAGAATTATGCCACTTCTTCATCTTTTCATTGTAAAGAGCTAAACCTGAATTCGTCCAACTCATCTAACTAAGCTACTCTCTCTTTTGAAGTCTTTGCCCAGTCCAGATTTAGATCTTTCAATGCCCATAGTGCTTTCTGTTCCAATTCAATCGGTAAATGGCAAGATTTTCTGAACACCAGCTGATACAGAGACATACCAATTGGTGTTTTTATGTGGTGCGATACACCCATAGAGCATCATCAAGCTTTCGAGACCAATCGGTCCTATTTGCATTCACTGTCTTGGCTAGGATACTCTTGATCTCCCGATTCGACACATCAACTTGGCCACTCATTTGGGGATGATACGGAGTTGATACTTTTTGTTTCACTCCATACTTGCTCAATGCAGATGCAAAAAACTTGTTGCAAAAATGGGATCCCCCATCACTAATAATATCCCAAGGAATACCAAATCTAGAAAAGATGTAGCGTTTTAGGAATTGAACAACACTTCTCCTTTCGTTGTTCGGTAGTGCAACAGCCTCCACCCATTTAGAAACATAATCTACTTCACCAAAATGTACTTATTACCAAACGAACTCACAAATGGGCCCATGAAATCTATACCCCAAATATCAAATAGCTCAACTTCTAAAATGGGTCTCAGAGGCAAGTTGTGTCTTTTAGATACTCCACCTTGTTTCTAACATTGAGTGCACTTCATAACAAATTCATGATCATCTTTGTATAGGGACGGCCAGTAGTAACCACTTTGATAAACTTTAGCAGTTGTACGTACACCACCATGATGACCCCCAACCGGTGAAGCGTGACAACCATGGAGAATTTTGATGGCTTCTTCCTCCGAAACACATCTCCTAATGATATAGTATGCACATTCTCTGTATAAATATGGTTCATCGCAAAAGTACTTCTTAACATCGAACAAGAACCTCTTTTGTTGGTAGAAGTTTAGTTCTTCCGGCATCAATCCACACACCACGTAATTAGCGAAATCAGCATACCAAGGAGATTGTTGGAGAGTTACCGCGAATACCTATTCATCGGGAAAAGCATCATTTATGTCTACCAAGGAGATTTTCCTTTCCTTCCAATCTTGATAAGTGGTCAGCCACATGATTTTCACAACCGCTCATATCTTTGACTTCAAAGTCAAATTATTGCGACAGTAGCACCCAACCTATCAATCTTTGCTTGGCATCCTTCTTTGCCATCTGATAACGCAGTGCAGCATGATCAGTGTGAACAACCACTTTAGTGCCTAGCAAGTATGCTCGGAATTTCTCAAATGCATATACTACCGCAAGTAATTCTTGTTCTATAACTGTGTAGTTATGCCGAGCACCATTTAGAGTTTTGCTTGCGTAGTAAATGGGGTGAAATAGTTTGTTGCATTTTCCCCCAACACGACACCTAATTCCATGCCACTTGCATCACACATTACTTCAAAAGGTTATGACCAATCGGTACTAATGAAACCGGAGTGGAGATCAAATTTTCTTTGAAACACTTGAAGGCCACCATGCATGCATCATCAAATTGGAATTTCACCTCCTTCTCCAAGAGTTTTCATAGAGGATGTGCAATTTTTGAGAAGTCTTTGATGAACCTCTGGTAAAAACCAGCATGCCCCAACAAACTATGAATATCCTTCATAGAAATTGATGGTGGTAACTTCTCAATCACTTCAATCTTTGCTTTATCAACCTCCATTCCTTTTTACGAAACTTTGTGATCAAGAACTATACCTTCCCTAACCATGAATTGGCATTTTTCCAAATTTAGGACCAAATTTGTCTACACGCATCTTTGGAGAACTTGTCCTGAGTGTGCTAAACATTCTTCAAAAGTGGCACCCATTATCGAGAAGTCATCCATTGAATCCTCCATCATATCAATGAAAATAGATAGCATGCAATGTTGAAATGTTGCTGGAGCATTACATAACCCTAACAACATCCTTTTGAAGGAAAAAGTTCCATACGAGAAGGTGAAGATAGTTTTCTCTTGGTCTTCCGGAGCAATGGAGATTTGATTATAACCGAAGTACCCATCAAAAAAGTAATACCGTCCTCTCTCTGAAAGCTAATCAAGCATTTGATCCATGAAAAGAATGGGAAAGTGATCTTTTTCGGTCCACGAGTTTAACTTCCGGTAACCCATGCATACTCACCATCCAGTCACCGGTCTCACAGACATAAGCTCCCCCTTCTAATTTGGGACTACTGCGATGCCTCCCTTTTTCGGTACACATTATAACGGACTTACCCATTTTCCATCCGCAATAGGGTAGATCACACTTGCATACAACCACTTTATTATCTGCTTTTTTACCAGCTCTTGCATCGGTCGGTTCAATCTTTGCTAATGTTCAACACTCGGTTAATAATCACTATCAAGCTGAATTTTGTGAGTACAAATGCCAGGAGGGATACCCACTATGTTAGTGATACTCCAACCTATAGCTTTGATATGCCTTATCAACACCTCAAGGAGAAATTTTACTTTCCATTTAAGCAAATCAACTGCAATGATCAAAGGTAAGGTGTTATTTTCCCCCAAAAAAGCATATCAGAGATGGGAGGGAAGTACTTTTAACTCCAGATTCGGTGGTTCTTCTGTTGATGGCTTTGCAGGAGGACTTTATCGATTTTTTAGATCAATGTCCAGCTTCAATGTAGTCTTTGAATATTCCCCCATGCTTGTAAGAGCTACTACTACCTCTTTGTAGCCTTGAACTTCAAATTGATCATAGTTAGCAAGCACGGGTTTAAGTGGTTCACTCATACACATCAAATGTCTCACACTAGCCACCGCCTCATCAATAACATCAATAGTAGAGACCACATGAATATCGCTTGGGTGTTTCATTGACTTACAAAAGTTAAAGGTTACTTCATCTTCGTTCACCCGGAGCTTCAGTTCTCCACTTTCAACATCCACCAACACTCTCTCGGTTGCCAAGAATGGTCTTCCCAAAATGATGGGAATTTCAGCATCTATTTCACAATCGAGAATTGCAAAATCAGCCGGGAAAATGAATTGATCAACCTTTACCAAGATGTCATATAGTATCCCCACGTGATGTTTAATTGATCGGTCTGCCATCAAGAGTCTCATTATTGTGGATTTCGGTTCTCCTAACCCAAGTTGTCTATAAATTGCATATGGCATTAGGTTGATGCTTGCTCCAAGATCACATAGGGCTTTGGCAAATTGGAGCATGCCAATGGTGCAAGTTATGGTTAATGCTCCGAGGTCTTCTTTCTTTTTGATCAGCTCCTTGGTCATAATTGCACTGCAACTATGAGAAACTTCGATGGTTTCAAAATCCAAGCTCCTTTTTTTGTGACTAACTACTTCATAAACTTTACATACCCTGGCATCTCCAACAATGCTTCCACTAGAGGGAGATTGATCGATAATGTCTTGAACACCGATAAGAACTTCTTGAACTTCTCGTCCTCGTTCTTCTTCTTGAGGCGTTGGGGAAATGGAGGAGATATTTTAGGTTGAGGCTGCGCAACTTTTGGGATTGGATTTTGTTATTCCACATATTTTTGTGACCCTTTGACAATGCCTTGATGGATGGGTATTTCTTCTTCCTCCATACCTTTGTCTTCTTCATGCACTTGAGCTTTGTCATTGCCCGTCACATCGCCTACCGCTACCTTTCCACCACGAGTAACCACAGCTAGACCTCTATTGCCATTTTCCCTTGTCAAATTTGGTTCCAATTGTGCTAAAAGTAAACTCAACTAACTTTCAAGAAGCTTGATTGCATCCGCGTGAGAGTTCACTTTATTGTTCAATGACGAAAAATCAGCTTTTATCCTTTGTAACAAATCATCTGAACCTTCAACTTTGTCAAGGATGTATTATCCTAAGTCATTCACCCCGAGACTACTTGCACTCCCTTTTGACTTTGGACTCTCACTCGATTGAGTGTGGTCTTCTTCATGGTCATCCTCTCTTCTGAAAAAATCACTTTGCTCAGCCCATTCTTGATAGTATCTTCTTTGCTCTTCCTCTTTGTAATAGTTCCAACCTTGATTCCCACCTCATTGTAAATAACGTGGGTGAAAACCCTCCTTATATCTCTTGGAATTCCAACCTTGATTCTCCCCCGACTTTGAATAACCTGAGGAAGAACCCTCATCAACTCTAAGCACTCCATTTGCTCCCTTGGGCTTTCTCACATTCTCCAATACGTGCTCGTGTAGTAGCTCCATTTGGGCCAACATCTTCTTGATGTTCTTATTCCTTTCTCTTTCCTTATCAAGTTGTTCTTGAGTCATTCTAAAAAAAAGGAGAAACTTGATCTTCTTGAGTGTACCAAGCTTGATTTCTCTTTGTCATGTCATCAAGAAGATATGAAGCCACCTCAAATGATTGCAACATTATTTCCCCTCGAAACAACTGATCAGCCACTCATTTATTAACCGAATCACGACTCCAGTAAAAATATTGGAGTAGAAAATTGTTTGGTAGCCCATGAGTTGGGCATTGAAGTAAGAGTTTCTTTAACCTGAACCATGTTTCATGGATGGGTTCACTCTCCAATCGCTTAAAACCTTTAATGTTATCCCTGAGTTTTATCATCCTAGACGTAGGAAAGAATGTTTCATTAAATGTCGTGATAAGCTCAGCCCATGACGTGATAGAATTATTTAGTAACTCGGACAACCACGCGCTGGCCTCCCCCATCAGAGATAGTGGAAATAATTTGAGCCGGATTGATTCTTGTGGCACATTCTTTAATGAAAATGGGCTACACACATCTATGAAATTTATCACATGATCATGTGGATCTTCATGAGCCAGCCCACCATAAAGTCCCTTCATATGGAGGAGATGAAGGGTTGTGCTTGTGACCTCAAATATTGTATTCTCATCAGCTGATGGTAGGCAAAATACACCCATTTCTCCCGATTGGGTTGGGTTGTAAGCACTATTAATATCATCGATACCATCTCGGTGACCTGCTAGGATACCATTCACCTCTTCCTCACTCATTCTTACTTCTATTCAGCCCAATCAACACTAACGCAATGCAGTCTAACTCAGTTCAACTACAGCCGATAAATTCACAATCGTAACTTCGATAAAGGAACTCTAAACAATGCTACTCCCCGGCAGCGGTGCCATTTTGATTAACGTTGCAAAGACACTTCATCCAGTCCTAAGTGTCAATGATCGTTAATCAGTATAAACCAAACTAAATGATTTGGGGTCAATCCCACAGAGAGTAGCTTTGCTTTTGAATTCTAATATGAAAGTATGATGGTGATCTTTGCAGCTGAACAAACACCACACTTAAGAGTTTAAAAGTCAAACTCTAGGATGTGGTTACCAACCCACTTAAACAATCAACAAGGTGCAATCAAATAATGAGAGAATACTTGGGGGATTAACTAACCAACTGCCAAACTCAACTTAACGGGTGAACATCATTACCAACAATGTTAATTGGTTGTGGGTAGAATGGACTATAAGTAAAGCAATTTTTTGTCGAACAATTACCTTATTTCTGCTCAATTCTCTCGAACCTCAACACTATCCATAAGACGACCGGCCCACTTTCTCATCAAATCTACTCTTTCGAGCTAGATACAAAGGTTTAATCTTACGTTTCAATTTCTCAAGAGGTAACCGTCATGACCCACTACTAAGGATGCCGAATTACTACGTTAGCTCTATACTTCTCCCTTGAGCAAGCACAAGACTCTGAACTATATAAAACTAAACATGCAATAATGAAATTAAACCATAATAATAATTCTGACCCACTTCAAATTAACACAAAAATTCACTAATTGATAACACCCATTTAGTCAAACGCAACAATTGGTCAAATTGTCAAAGCCCCAAGGTTAGGGTTTTAGCAAATCATAGTAAAAAGATGAAATTCAATACCTGCCACATTTTCCATAGTTGGGTAAATGAAATTCGGAAGTCAAAATTGAATAATATCTTCTCTATTACAAAACCCAAATGAAAAACCTTACTAAAAGCACTTGAAATCAACAATAGCAGAGTTTTTGCTCTTTATATTTTGTTCCTCACAAATTTTGAATGCCTTCTCTCTCATGAAAAAATAAATTTATACAAGTCTAATGTGTGGCTTTTTGGGGCCAATCGGCGAGGAATGTCGGGCTTCGCTGATCGTTTGGCGACTCGTCGATCGTCCTTTCATATCACCTTCATTCTTCACATCTTCTTCGTCCAACCACTGTAATTTTAGGCGAGCCAGATCGGGATGGCCGTTTCATCCTGCGATGCGCCCTTTTGTCTTTTAACTCACCCATCAGCATTTATCTGGATCTCCATCAGTACTTTTAGCGACATGGTCGTCCTTCGCTAATGTGATCGATGTCACACCGAATGGAACTGCTGCTCACCGAAATTACTCCTAATCCAGTCTCAGAGTTCTATAAATTTAGGCAATAGAGGAGCAACTTGGCGACTCGCTGAGTGATCTCGGCGATCATCAGGCTTGTTTTTCCTCTTTTCTTTTTCATCTTGTGTTGTCCTTGTTGCACATTTATGTCCTAGCTTTGTTCCTCAATCCATATATCTAAAAATCAAAGGTTTTATATTAGTTATCGGCATAAATCAAGCATTTGAGGACACTAATTCTATACAAACAAAGCCCTAAATGAGTCCAAATCTCGTACTCATCAAACATACACCATTGAAAAAGTTTTTCGTCTGCAAAACTAAGGTCAAGAAGTACCTGATAGGGCCAATCAAGCTAGGAAACTGCTCCTGCATATCATGCTCGGTCTCCTAGGTAGCCTTATACACTGCAGGATGCCTCCAATAGACCTTTACCATAGGAATGGCTCTCGAGAGCAACGAAAGCACATCTGTAGCAAGAATAAAACCTGACTCGTCCACAAAGGTCAATAGATCATCCAACTCTACTACTTCATTTTTGAGAATGTGAGGCTCATCTAGAATATACACAACATCAAGACATGAAATAGTGGGTGGGTATCTGAGTACATCAGAGGCAAAGCTAAGTCATATCCAACCTCCCCAATCGTAGGGTGGATCTCAAAAGGCCTAATATACATTAGTCTATGTTTTCCCTGCTACCCAAAACTCATCACCCCCTTCATTGGCAACAAGTAGAGAAAAACTCTATCGCCAACTAAGAACCTCAAAGGTCCGCACCTACGATCCGCATAACTCCGGTGTCTACTCTGAGCTTTTTAAAGCTTATCCTTAATCACCCTAATTTGCTCCAAAGCCTCCAAAATAAAATCTTTGCCACGTGGTCTAGGCTACGTAGTCTTAAACCAACCAACTAGAGAGCAAGAAATCCTACCACACAAGGCCTAAAATGAGCCAATCTGAATGCTTGAATGGTAGATGTTATTGTACGCAAACTCTTCCCAAGGCAATACCTTGTGAAGGTGACCTTTGAACACTAATACACCAGACTACAACATGTCCTAATGAACTTGAATAGTACGCTAAGGCATACCATTAATCTATAGGTGGAAGGTTGTGCTAACGTCAACGTGAGTGCCTATCTCATGCTAGAATGTCCTCAAATAGATAGAAGTAAACTGAGAAACCCGATATGATATAATTGATACTAGAACACCATAAAGACGAACCACCTCACGAATGTAGATACGAGCTAACCTCATGGCGTTGAGTTAAGTCTGAACAGAGAGAAAATGTGCTGACTTGGTCAAAATATCAATGACGACCCAAATCCTATTAGCACCTCTAGAAGTTTGAGAAAAACCTGCCACAAAGTCCATTGTGATGCGATCCCACTTCCACTCCGCAATGGGTTATGTCACGCCTCAGATTCAAGGGGTGCAACTGGCTCCTAATGCCAAAACTCATTCTCGAGCCGACCCTGCTGAACAATTTGCTACTAGCGCATAGCAGCCACACGCAGTCAAGAAAACAAAAAAGTATATCTCGGCTTAAAATTAAGCCCTCGGCCGGCAAGGCCCCTGTAAACAGATCCATAAAAGAAACAGCTACTCCCAAGAGTTCATATAAAGAAATTGCCAACTAGCACAGAAGTCCTGATTGGGCCGTCGAGGCCACCATGATCTCTATACCGAAACTGAAAGCAGGTATATCAAGACAATGCATCACACAACTAACAAGCTTCAACAAACTAGGCCAGCATGGCCATAACGTAGCTATAAACACCACACACTAGTCTGCAAGCCTCTAAGAGTAGTAAAAATTGGCGGGACAGGGTCCCAACCTACTCATAAAAAAATATACAACAAAATCTAACAAACCTCCCAACTCTGGCAGCTCCAGAGGAAATGGGCTAGCCAACCAGATAGAAGTCAATCCTACTGTTGAGGAGGTCTACTGGGTCGCCTGTCAGGACCTGCATGCATGAATGCAGCACCCCTGGGAAATGGGGCGTCAGTACAAAATAATTTACAGAGTATGAAAGACAATAGACTATGAGCAGGTATCATAATATACTGGAGTAATTTGGTAAATAAATCAATAATAAGATAAGCATACTGACCTGCTCATAAATCTTAACTTATCAAAAATAACAAAACAACAACCTAACCAATCCCCCATAAGCTGGGTAGGTACAAACAGCACACAAGACCACCTACCCATGTCCCCAAAAACCCAGAAGGTGCCAATCAGTCTATATACCCCTATCAGTAGTCCTCTTGTCCCATAGGCATTCACATAGCCCTCTTAGGCAATAGGATATCCCCGTAGGCAGCACATAGCTCTATTAGGCATCAATATAGCATATAGGCAACTCATAGCCCTCTTAGGCAACAAAATGGCCCCGTAGGCAACTCGTAGCCCTTCTAGGCGTCAATATTGCCCTGTAGGCAACTGATAGCCCTCTTAGGCAACAACATGGTCCCGTAGGCAACTCATAGCCCTTCTAGGCGTCAATATAGCCTTGTCGATAGATCATAGCCCTTTTAGGCATAGATCACATCCTTGCAGCTAACCACATCTAAGATCCCGTAGTTTTTCTCTAATCGTGCATAATATATGTGGCGTAGTATGGCATGGTTATATGAGGTGTATATGACTTTGTATAGTACATTGGAGATTAAGATTTCAAGTAGGTGGCAATATCAAGGAACTAAACTAAAGTTTTAGGTCAAAGGAACCCCTCAAACAAAGTTCATGAGAAAAGAAATGGCTCGGGCAGAACTTCGCCCGTTTGAAAGGTTTAACTTGTCCCATACCTTGTGGATAAGCCTATGAGTGTAATACATGATAAGAATAGTGTGTTATTAGGTATTATAATAGCACAAGGGTCGTATGTTCAGTTTGTAAGTCAAGAAAATTAGTGAAACTAAAGTCGGCAAAAGTTATCGAAGTTTCTGTAATAATATTTTCTTAACTTTGGGTCAAATGTCTTGGATGTTTTCTCCCAATATACAAAGATTTATAAGGCCTATCACCCATTAAATAGAAGGCCTACGAGTCTAGTTTGCAACGCACAAAACCCCGTATCCAACCGACATCGAAGTAAAACGTTATGAGGGTTTTACTACGGACTACCGGGGCAGAATCCGGGTCGGGTTAAAAATGTTGTATGTCGGCTTACTCAACGTTTTAAGCCATGAAAACATTTCATTTTACTTCCAAACCAGAAATAAAGCTTAAGAGAAGGTTCCTATGGAGTACTTTCATGATGAAGGTAAGTTTTCGACGATTTCTACCATTAAAGATTGCCCCCGTGCCTAGAAACGTGATCTTTACACGTGGTAATCGTTTTCCCCTTCTATTAGCTGCGTTTGGAGCAAGTTTTTGAAGATATAAATTTGTAGTTATTGGAGTTT
>JAJOOS010003595.1:0-26822 GCA_029582725.1 Solanum chiquidenum | reverse complement strand
AACCCTTTAAAGCCCTAAATCGTATATGCTAAACCCTAAAAAAAAAAAAAAAAAAAACATGAGCCCTAAACCCTAAACATATAAAACCCTAAAACACCTTAACCTAAAAAACCTAAAGCCCTAAAACCTAAAATCCAAGATAAAAAACCATAACCTAAAACCTTAAACCTAAAAAAACCGTAAGCCTTAAACCCTAAACCTAAAAGCCTAAGAAACCCTAAAATCTAAACCTTAAGAAACCCTAAATTCTATAAACCCAAAAAAAAACCCTTAAAAACCATTCAAAAATCCTACAAAACCCTAGGTTCTAACCCTAAATCCTAACAATCCGTAAACCCTAAACACTAAAACCCCAAGAAGTACTTAACCTTTAAAATACCCTCAACCTAAAAAACTCTAAGCTCTAAACCCTATAAATCCCTAAATCGTATATGCTAAACCCTAAAAAACATAAAAAGAACCCTAAGCCTTATACCCTAAACCTATAAAACCTTAAAACTCCATAAGCTAAAAAATCCATAGCCCTAAACCCTAAAAATTGAGGTAAAACCCTTAACCTAAAACCCTAAACCTATAAAAACCGTAAGCCCTACACCATAAACCCTAACCTAAAACCCTAAATCCAAAACACAAAATGCAAAGAAACCCTAAACCCTAAACCTTAAAATAACCTAAATGCTATCAACCCTAAAACCCATTTAAAACCCCTAAAAACTATAAGCTCTAAACCCTAAATCTTAAAATTTCGTAAACCCTAAACCTAAAAAACACCAAAAATCCTAAAAACCCTAAGAAACAATTAACCTTTAAAAACCCTAAAACACCTTAAGAAACAATTAACCCTTAAAAACACTAAAAAAATCCTAAACCTAAAAAACTCTAAGCTCTAAACCCTATAAATCCCCTAATCGTATATGCTAAACCCTAAAAAACACAAAAGAAATCCTAAGCCCTAAACCCTAAACCTATAAAACCCTAAATAACCAAAATCCCTAAACCCTAAAAAACTAGGTAAAACCCTTAACCTAAAACCCTAAACCCTAAAATCTAACCTAAAACCCTAAATCCAAAACCTAAACCCTAAGAAACCGTAAACCCTAAACCTTAAGAAAACCTGAATGCTAGAAACCTTAAAACCCATTTAAAACCTCTACAAACCATAAGCTCTAAACCCTAAATCTTAAAATTTCATAAACCCTAAACCTAAAAAACCCTCCGATAATCGATTGGCTTTAGAAAGGCGAAAGGCGGCTTGCCCAACCTAGACATTGTAACTTAAAGTCCTGCCTACTTCTCTTCTAGGCTTAGGGTAGTCCTAGACTACCTTCTTCTTTGCTGGCTTGGGAAAGACCCGCGGGCTATGGATCCCACTAATAGAATGGGACTATAACCAACCTTCCATGGTCTAGGTTCAAGGACAATACAGATTGTGGCTTGGAGTATCTAAGGAACGGCAGTCGTTTAGTGCGACAGCACTCTGGCCTAATGGACCTTATTTTTAGAGACGGACTCGCTAGTGTCCCAGGGGTGACACTACACACTGAATTGCCCACAACACTATTTTTCACCCTAAGAAACAATTACCCTTAAAAATCCTAAAAAACCCAAAACCCCCTAAACCTAAAAACTCTAAGCTTTAAACCCTATAAAGCCCTTAATCGTATATGTTGAACCCTAAAAAAAAAAAAAACCAAAACCCTAAACCCTAAACCTATAAAACCCTAAAAAAAAAAAAAGAACCCTAAGCCCTAAACCCTAAACCAATAAAACCCTAAAAAACCTTACACTAAAAAAACCAAAGCCCTAAACCGTAAAATATTAGGTAAAACCCTTAACCTAAATCCCTAAACCTTAAAAAACCCTAAACCCTAACCACTAAACCCTAACCTATAACCCTAAATCCGAAACCTAAATCCAAATAAACCCTAAACGCTAAACCTTAAAAAAACCTAAATGCTATAAACCTTAAAACCCATTTAAAGCCCCTACAAACCTTAAGCTCTAAACCCTAAATCTTAAAATTTTGTAAATCATAAACCTAAAAAACACAAAAGATGTTAATCCCTAAACTTTAAACCCTAAAAAACAATTAACCCTTAAAAACCCTAAAAAAACCTAAAACCCCTAAACCTAAAAAACTCTAAGCTCTAAACCCTATAAATCCCTTGATCATATATACTAAACCCAAAAAAACACAAAAAAAAAAAACCTAAGCCCTAAACCCTAAACTTATAAAACCTTAAAATACATTAACCTAAAAAACCTAAAGCCCCAAATCCTAAAAACCAAGATAAAACCCATAACCTAAAATCTAAAACTTAAAAATACCCTAAGCCCTAAGCCCTAAGCCCTAAACCCTAACCTAAAACCCTGAATCATAAACCTAAAACCCTAAGAAACCCTAAACCCTAAACCTTAAGAAATCCTACATCCAATAAACCCTAAAAACCATTTACAACACCTACAAAACCCTAAGCTCTAAACCCTAAACCCTAAAAAAACCTAAGAAATACTTAACCGTTAAAACCCCTAAAAAAACCCAAAACCGCTAAACCTAAAAAGACTCTAAGCTCTAAACCCTATAAAGCCCTAAATAGTTTATGCTCAACCCTAAAAAACACAAAAAAATCCCAAAGCATTAAACTATAAACCTAAGAAACCCTAAAAACCTTAACCCAAAAAACCCAAAGCCCTAAACCCTAAAAACCTAGATGAAACCCTTAAGCTAAAACCCTAAACCTTAAAAAACCCTAACCCCTAAAACTTAAACCCTAACCTAAAACCCTAAGAAACCTTAAACTCTAAACCTTACAAAACCCGAAATCCTCTAAACCCAAAAATAAACCCTAAAAACCATTCAAAACTCCTACAAAACCGTAAGCGCTAAATCCTAAATCCTAAAAATCTGTAAACCCTAAACCATGAAAAACACAAAAAGAACACTTTAAGCCCTAAACCCTAAGAAATACTTAACTCTTAAAAACCCCTAAACCTAAAAAACTCTAAGCTCTAAATCCAATAAATCCCTTAATCGTATATGCTAAACCCTAAACACATAAAAGAACCCTAAGCCCTAAACCCTACACCCTAAACCTAAAAACATTATAAAACCTTATAAAACCTTTACCTAAAAAAACCAAAGCCCTAAGCCCTAAAAAACTAGGTAAAACCCTTAACATAAAACCCTAAACGTAAAAAAACGCTCAATCCTAAACACCAAACCCTAACCTAAAATCCTAAATCCGTAACCTAAAACCAAAGAAACCCTAAACCTTAAGAAAACCTAAACGCTATAAACCTTAATACCCATTTAAAACCCCTACAAACCATAAGCTCTAAACCCTAAATCTTAAAATTTCGTAATCCCTAAACCTAAAAAACACAAAAAACCCTAAACCCTAATGAACACTTAACCATTAAAACCACTAAAGAACCCAAAAACCCCTAAACTTAAAAAACCTCCAATGTCTAAACCCTATGATTCCTAAATCGTATATGCTAAACCCTAAATAACATTAAAAACAAATCTAAGCCCTACACCCTAAATCTACAAAACCCTAAAAAAAGCCCCAAACCCTAAAAACCAAGATAAAATCCATAACCTAAAATCTTAAACTTTAAAATACCATAACCCCTAAAACTTAAACCCTAACCTAAAACCCTAAATCCTAAACCTAAATCCCTAAGAAAACTTAAGCTCTAAACCTTACAAAACCCTAAATCCTATAAACCCAAAAATAAACCCTAAAAACCATTCAGAACTCCTACAAAACCATAAGCGCTAAATCCTAAATCCTAAAAATCTGTAAACCCTAAACCACAAAAAACACACAAAAAAAACTTTAAGCCCTAAACCCTAAAAAACCGTAAGAAATACTTAACCCTTAAAAACCCCTAAACCTAAGAAACTCTAAGCTCTAAACTCAATAAAGCCCTTAATCGTATATGCTAAACCCTAAAAACATAATAGAACCCTAAACCCTAAACCTATAAAACCCTAAAATACCTTAACCTAAAAAACCTAAAGCCCAAACCCTAAAAACCAAGATAAAACCCATAACCTAAAATCTGAAACCTAAAAATACCCTAAGCCCCAAACCCTAAACACTAACCTAAAACCCTGAATCATAAACCTAAAACCCTAAGAAACCCTAAACCCTAAACCTTAAGAAACCCTACATCCTATAAACCCTAAAAAGCATTTAGAACACCTACAAAACCCTAAGTTCTAAACCCTAAACACTAAAACACCCTAAGAAACACTTAACCGTTAAAACTCCTAAAAAACCCAAAAACCCCTAAACCTAAAAAACCTCTAAGCTCTGTACCCTATAAATCCCTAAATAGTTTATGCTCAACCCTAAAACACACAAAAAAAATCCCAAAGCCATAAACTCTAAACCTATAAAACCATAAAAAACCTTAACCCAAAAAAAACAAATCCCTAAACCCTAAAAACCTAGATGAAACCCTTAAGCTAAAACCCTATACCTTAAAAAACCCTAACCCCTAAAACTTAAACACTAACCTAAAACCCTAAATCCTAAACCTAAAACCCTAAGAAAACTTAAGCTCTAAACCTTACAAAACCCTAAATCCTATAAACCCAAAAATAAACCCTAAAAACCATTCAGAACTCCTACAAAACCGTAAGCGCTAAATCTTAAATCCAAAAAATCTGTAAACCCTAAACCATGAAAAACACATAAAAAAACTTTAAGCCCTAAACCCTAAAAATCCGAAAGAAATACTTAACCCTTAAAAACCCCTAAACCTAAGAAACTCTAAGCTCTAAACCCAATAAAGCCCTTAATCGTATATGCTAAACCCTATAAACATAATAGAACCCTAAACCCTAAACCTATAAAACCCTAAAATACCTTAACCTAAAAAACCTAAAGCCCAAAACCCTAAAACCCAAGATAAAACCAATAACCTAAAATCTAAAACCTAAAAATGCCTTAAGCCATAAACCCTAAACCCTAACCTAAAACCCTGAATCATATACCTAAAACCCTAAGAAACCCTAAACCCTAAACCTTAAGAAACCCTACATCCTACAAACCCTAAAAACCATTTACAACACCTACAAATCCCTAAGCAATAAACCCTAAACCCTAAAAAACCCTAAAAAACACTTAACCGTTAAAAGCCCTAAAAAACCCAAAAACCCCTAAACCTAGAAAAACTCTAAGCTCTAAACCCTATAAATCCCTAAATAGTTTATGCTCAACCCTAAAACACACAAAAAAATCCCAAAGCCATAAACTCTAAACCTATAAAACCCTAAAAAACCTTAACCCAAAAAACACAAATCCCTAAACCCTAAAAACCTAGATGAAATCCTTAAGCTAAAACCCTATACCTTAAAAAATCCTAACCCCTAAAACTTAAACCCTAACCTAAAACCCTAAATCCTAAACATAAAACCCTAAGAAAACTTAAGCTCAAAACTTTACAAAACCCTAAATCCTATAAACCCAAAAATAAACCCTAAAAACCATTCAAAACTCCTACAAAACCATAAGCGCTAAATACTGATTCCTAAAAATCTGTAAACCCTAAACCATGAAAAACACACAAAAAAAACTTTAAGCCCTAAACCCTAAAAAACCATAAGAAATACTTAACCCTTAAAAACCCCTAAACCTAAGAAACTCTAAGCTCTAAACCCAATAAAGCCCTTAATCGTATATGCTAAACCCTAAAAACATAATAGAACCCTAAACCCTAAACCTATAAAACCCTAAAATAACTTAACCTAAAAAACCTAAAGCCCAAAACCTTAAAAACCAAGATAAAACCAATAACCTAAAATCTAAAACCTAAAAATGCCTTAAGCCATAAACCCTAAACCCTAACCTAAAACCCTGAATCATATACCTAAAACCCTAAGAAACCCTAAACCCTAAACCTTAAGAAACCCTACATCCTACAAACCCTAAAAACCATTTACAATACCTACAAATCCCTAAGCAATAAACCCTAAACCCTAAAAAACCATAAGAAACACTTAACCGTTAAAACCCCTAAAAAACCCAAAAACCCCTAAACCTAAAAAAACTCTAAGCTCTAAACCCTATAAATCCCTAAATAGTTTATGCTCAACCCTAAAACACACAAAAAAATCCCAAAGCCATAAACTCTAAACCTATAAAACCTTAAAAAACCTTAACCCAAAAACCACAAATCCCTAAACCCTAAAAACCTAGATGAAACCCTTAAGAGAAAACCCTAAACCTAAAAAAACCCTAACCCCTAAAACTTAAACCCTAACCTAAAACCCTAAATCCTAAACCTAAAACCCTAAGAAAACTTAAGCTCTAAACCTTACAAAACCCTAAATCCTATAAACCCAAAAACAAACCCTAAAAACCATTCAGAACTCCTACAAAACCGTAAGCGCTAAATCCTAAATCCTATAAATCTGTTAACCGTAAAGCATGAAAAACACAAAAAAAAAACTGTAAGCCCTAAAGCCTAAAAAACAGTAAGAAATACTTAACCTTTAAAAAACCCTAAACCTAAAAGACTCCAAGGTCTAAACCCAATAAAGCCCTTAATCGTATATGCTAAACCCTAAAAACATAAAAGAACCCTAAGCCCTAAACCCTAAACCCTAAACCTATAAAACCTTATAAAACCTTAACCTAAAAAAACCAAAGCCCTAAACCCTAAAAAACTAGGTAAAACCCTTATCATAAAACCCTAAACCTAAAAAAATGCTCAATCCTAAACTCCAAACCCTAACCTAAAACCCTAAATCCAAAACCTAAAACCAAAGAAACCCTAAACCCTAAACCTTAAGAAAACCTAAATGCTATAAACCTTAAAACCCATTTAAAACCCCTACAAACCATAAGCTCTAAACCCTAAATCTTAAAATTTCGTAAACCCTAAAACTTAAAAACACAAAAAACCCTAATGAACACTTAACCATTAAAACCCCTAAAAAACCCAAAAACCCCTAAACCTAAAAAAAACTCTAAGCTCTAAACCCTATGATTCCTAAATTGTTTATGCTAAACCCTAAATAACATTAAAAATAATTCTAATCCCTACACCCTAAATCTACAAAACCCTAAAGAAAGCCCCAAACCCTAAAGAAAGCCCCAAACCCTAAAAACCAAGATAAAATCCATAACCTAAAATCTTAAACTTTAAAATACCATAAGCCCTAAATCCTAAACGCTAACCTAAAACCGTATGAAACCCTAAACCCTAAACAACAAGAAACCCTAAATCCTTAAAAACACAAAGAAACCTAATCCCTAAACCTACAAAACCCTAAGCTATAAATCCTTAATCCTAAAAATTTGTAAACCCTAAATCTTAAAAACACAAAAAAAAACTAATCCCTAAACTCCAAACCCTAAAAAAGACTTAACTCTTAAAACCCCAAAAACCCCTAAACCTAAAAAAACTCTAAGCTCTAAACCCTATAAAGCTCTAAATCGTATATGCTAAACCCTAAACAACACAAAAAATCCCTAAGCCCTAAACTCTAAACCTATAAAACCTTAAAAAACACAAAACCCTAAACCCTAAAAACCTAGATAAAACCCTTAAGTTAAAACCCTAAAACTTAAAAAATGCTAACCCCTAAATATTAAACCTAAATCCCTAAGAAACCCTAAATCCTATAAACCCTAAAATAAACGTTAGAAACCATTCAAAACTCCAACAAAACCCTAAGGGATAAACCCTAAATCCTAAAAATGTGTAAACCCTAAACCTAAAAACACACAAAATAAACCCTTAAGCCCTAAACCCTAAACCCTAAAAAGCCCTACCAAATACTTAACCCTTAAAAAACCCTAAACCTAAAAAACTCTATGCTTTAAACCCTATAAAGCCCTAAATCGTATATGCTAAACCATAAAGAACACAAAACCTATAAAACCCTAAAAATCCTAAAAACCCTTAACCTAAAAAACCCAAAGACCTAAACCTTAAAAAACTAGGTAAAACCCTAAACCTGAGAAAAGACTAAGCATTAAACTATAAACCCTAACCGAAAACCCTCAATTCAAAACCTAAAACCCTAAGAAACCCTAAACTCTAAACCTTAAGAAAACCTAAATGTTATAAGCCCCAAAATAAACCCTAAAACCCATTTACAACCTCTACAAACTATAAGCTCTAAACTTTAAATCCTACAATTTCGTAAACTCTAAACCTAAAAAACACAAAAAACCTTAAGCCCTAAACCCTAAACACTAAAAAATCCTAAGAAACACAACCCTTAAAAATCTCAAAATCCCATAAAGCTACAAAAAAACTCTAAGTTCTAAACCCTTTAAAGCCCTAAATCGTATATGCTAAACCCTAAAAAACACAAAAAAATAATCATAAACCCTAAACCCTAAACATATAAAACCCTAAAACACCTTAACCTAAAAAATCTAAAGCCCCAAACCCCAAAATCCAAGATAAAAACCATAACCTAAAACCTTAAACCTAAAAAATCCGTAAGCCTTAAACCCTAAACCTAAAACCCTAAGAAACCCTAAACTCTATAAGAAACCCTAAATCCTATAAACCCTAAAATAAACCTTAAAACCCAATCAAAACTCCTACAAAACCCTAAGGGATAAACCCTAAATCTTAAAAATGCGTAAATCCTAAACCTAAAAACACACACAAATAAACCTTAAGCCCTAAACCCTAAACCTTAAAAAGCCCTAACAAATACTTAACCCTTAAAAACCCCTAAACCTAAAAAACTCTATGCTCTAAACCCTATAAAGCCCTAAATCGTGCATGCTAAACCCTAAAGAACACAAAAGAACCCTAAGCCCTAAAGCCTAAACCTATAAAATCCTAAAAAACCTTGACCCAAAAAACACAAAGACCTAAAACTTAAAAAACTAGGTAAACCCCTAAACCTGAAAAAAGACTAAGCATTAAACCATAAACCCTAACCTAAAACCCTCAATTCAAAACCTAAAACTCTAAGAAACCCTAAACTCTAAACCTTAAGGAAACATAAATGTTATAAGTCCCAAAATAAACCCTAAAACCCATTTACAACCTCTACAAACCATAAGCTCTAAATCTTAAATCCTAAAATTTCGTAAACTCTAAACCTACAAAAACATAAAAAACCCTAAACCTAAAAACCAAGATAAAACCCATAACCTAAAATCTAAAACCTAAATATACCCTAAGCCCTAAACCATAAACCCTAACCAAAAACCGTGAATCATAAACCTAAAACCCTAAGAAACCCTAAACCTTAAGAAACCCTGCATATTATAAACCCTAAAAACTATTTACAACACCTACAAAACCCTAAGCTCTAAACTAAAAAACCCATAAGAAACACTTAACCGTTAAAACCTCTAAAACCCCAAAAAACCCTAAACCTAAAAAAACTCTAAGCTCTAAACCCTATAAAGCCCTAAATAGTTTATGATCAACCCTAAAAAACACAAAAAAATCCCAAAGCCTTAAACTCTAAAACCTATAAAACCCTAAAAAACTTAACCCAAAAAACCGAAAGCCCTAAACCCTAAAAACCTAGATGAGACCCTTAAGCTAAAACCCTAAACCTTAAAAAACCCTAACCCCTAAAACTTAAACCCTAACCTAAAACCCTATGAAAACTTAAACTCTAAACCTTACAAAACCCTAAATCCTATAAACCCAAAATTAAACCCTAAAAACCATTCAAAACTCCTACAAAACCATAAGCGCTAAATCCTAAATCCTAAAAATCGGTAAACCCTAAACCATGAAAAACACAAAAAAAAACTGTAAGCCCTAAACCCTAAAAAACCCTAAGAAATACTTCAACCCTTAAAAACCCCTAAACCTAAAAAACTCTAAGCTCTAAACCCAATAAAGCCCTTAATCGTATATGCTAAACCCTAAAAACATAAAAGAACCCTAAACTCTAAACCTATAAAACCCTAAAATACCTTAACCTAAAAAACCTACAGCCTCAAACCCTAAAAACCAAGATAAAACCCATAACCTAAAATCTAAAACCTAAAAATACCCTAAGCCCTAAACCCTAAACCCTAACCTAAAACCCTGAATCATAAACCTAAAACCCTAAGAAACCCTAAACCTTAAGAAACCCTACATCCTATAAACCCTAAAAACCATTTACAACACCTACAAAACCCTAAGCTCTAAACCCTAAACCCTAAAAAACCCTAAGAAACACTTAACCGTTAAAACACCTAAAAAACCCAAAAACCCCTAAACCTAAAAAAGCTCTAAGCTCTAAACCATATAAAGCCCTAAATCGTATATGCTAAACCCTAAAAAATACAAGAAAACACCCTAAGCCTTAAACCCTAAACCTATAAAACCTTAAAAAACCTTAACCTAAATAACCGAAAGCCACAAACCCTAAAAAACTAGGTAAAACCCTTAACCCAAAAAAATGCTAAGCTCTAAACCCTAAACCCGTACCTAAAACCCTAAATACAAAACGTAAACCCTAAACCCTAAAATAAACCCTCAAACCCATTTAAAATCCCTACAAACCATAAGCTCTTAACCCTAAATCCTAAAATTTCATAAACCCTAAACCAAAAAAACACGAAAAAACCTAAGAACTAAACCCTAAACCCTAAAAACCCTAAGAAACACTTAACCCTTTAAAACCCTAAAAACTTAAAAACTGTAAGATCTCAACTCTATAAAGCCCTAAATCGTATATGCTAAATCCTAAAAAACAAAAAAAAAACTTAAATCCTAACCCTATAAAACCCTAAAAAACCTTAACCTAAAAAACCTAAAGCCCCAAACCCTAAAAACTAAGATAAAACACATAACCTAAAATCTTAAACCTAAAACAACCCTAAGCCCTAAACCCTAAAATCTAACCTAAAACCCTAAATCCTAAACCTAAAACCCTAAGAAACCCTAAGCTCGAAATCCTATAAACCCTAAAAACCATTTACAACACCTAAAAAACCCTAAGATCTAAACCCTACATCCTAAAAATCAGTAAACCCTAAATCTAAAAAACACAAAAAAAAACCTAATCCCTAAACCCTAAACCCTTAAAAAACACAAAAGAACCATACGCCCTAAATCCTAAAACTATAAAACCCTAAAATATCTTAACCTAAAATACCCAAAGCCCTAAACCCTAAAAAACTACGTTAAACCCTTAACCTAAAACCATAAACCTAAAAAAACCCTATGCCCTAAACCCTAAACCGTAACCTAAAATCCTAAATCCGAAACCTAAAACTCTATGAAACACTAAACCCTAAACCTTAAGAAAACCTAAATGTTTTAAACACTAAAATAAACCCTAAAACCCATTTAAAACCCCTACAAACCATAAGCTTTAAACCCTAAATCCTAAAATTTTGTAAACCCTAAACCAAAAGAACATGAAAAACTCTAAGCCCTAAGCCCTAAACCCTAAGAAACACTTAACCCTTGAAAACCTTAAAAAACCCCAAAAACTCCTAAACCTAAAAAGCTCTAAGCTCTAAACCCTATAAAACCCTAAATCGTATATGCTAAACCCTAAAAAACACACAAAAAAAAAACTAAAGCCCTAAACCCTAAACTTATAAAATCCTAAAATCTTTTAACCTAAAATACCAGTAGCCCCAAACCAAAAAAACAAAGATAAAACCCATAAGCTAAAACCTTAAACCTAAAAAAACCCTAAACCCTAACTTAAAATCCTAAATACTAATCCTAAAACCCTAAGAAACTCTAAACCTTAAGAAACTCTAAATCCTACAAACCCTATTATAAAACCTAAAAACTCTTTACAACACCTACAAAACCCTAAGCTTTAAACCCTAAATCCTAAATATTCATAAACCCTAAACCTAAAAAACACAAAAAAAACTTTAGCCCTAAACCCTAAACCCTAGAAAACCCTAAGAAACACTTAACCCTTAAAACCCATACAAAACCCAAAAACCCCTAAACCTAAAAAACTCTAAACTCTAAACCCTATAAAGCCCTAAATCGTATATGCTAAACCCTATAAAGCACCAAAAAACCTTAACCTAAAAAACCCACAGCCCTAAACCTGAAAAACCTAGATAAAACCCTTAAGCTAAACCTCTAGAACTTAAAAAACCCTAAACCCTAAACCCTAACCTAAAACCCTAAATCCTAAACCTAAAACCCTAAGAAACCCTATAATCTAAACCTTAAGAAACTCTAAATCCTCTAAACCCTAAAAATAAACAGTAAAAACCATTCAAAAGTCCTACGAAACCCTAAGCACTAAACCCTAAATCCTAAAAATCCGTAAACCCTAAACCTAATAAAGCACAAAAAAACCTTATGCCCTAAACCCTAAACCCTAAAAAAACGTTAGAAATACTTAATCCTTAAAACCCCCTAAACCTAAAAAAAAACTATATGCTCTACACCCTATAAAGCCCTAAATCGTATATGAATAAACCCTAAACCTTTAAAACCCTAAAAAACCTTAACCTAAAAAAACCAAATCCCTAAACCCTATAAAACTAGTTAAAATCCTTAGCCCAAAATGCTAAACGTAAAAAAACCCTAAGCCCTAAACCCTAAACCCTAATCTAAAACCTTAAATCCAAAACCTAAAACCCTAAGAAACCCTAAATCCTAAACCTTAAGAAAACCTAAATGCTATAAACCCTAAAAACAATTTAAAATCCTTACAAACAAAAGGCTCTAAATTCTAAAATTTTATAAACCCTAAATGTAAAAAATACGAAAAACCCTAAGCCCTAAATCCTGAACCCTAAAAACCCTAAGATACACCTAACCCTAAAAAATCGAAAAACCCCTAAACCTAAAAAGCTTTAATCTCTAAACCCTATAGAGCCCTAAATCGTAAATGCTAACCATTAAAAAAAACCTAAGCCCTAAACCCTAAACCTAAAAAACCTTAAGCCCCAAAACCTAAAAATCAAGTTAAAACCCATAACCTAAAACCACAAAAAACTCTAAGCCCAGAACTCTAACCTAAACTTGTAAATCCTAAACCTATAACCCCAAGAAACCCTAAAACTTAAACCTTAAGAAACCCTAATTCCTATAAACCCTAATATAAACTCTAAAAAACATTTACAACACCTACAAAACACTAAGCTCTAAACCCTAAATCCTAAAAATCTGTAAACCCTAAATGTAAAAAACACAAAAAAACCCTAAGAAACACTTAACCCTTAAAACCCCTAAAAAACCCAAAAAACCTTAAACATAAATAACTCTAAGCGCTAAACCTTATAAAGCCCTAAATCATATATGTTAAACCCAAAAAACACACACAAAAAAATCTAACCCTAAACTATAAACCAATAAAACCCTCAAAAACCTTAACCAAAAAAACCCAAAGCCCTAAACCCTAAAAACCTAGATAAAATCTTTAACCTAAAACCATAAACCCTAAACCCTACCCTAAAACCATAAATCCTAAACCTAAAACCCTAAGAAACCCTAATCTCTAAACCTTAAGAAACCCTAAATTCTATAAACCCTAAAACAAACCCTAAAAAGCATTCAATACAAAACCCTAAGCGCTAAACCCTAAATCCTAAAAAACCGTAAACCCTATACCAAAAAAACCCTAAGCCCTAAACCCAAAACCCTAAGAAATACTTACCTTAAAAATTCCTAAACCTAAAAAATTCCTAAACCTAAAAAACTCTAAGCTCTAAATCCTATAAAGCCCTAAATCGTATATGCTAAACCTTAAAAAACACAAAAGAACCTTAAGCCCTAAACCCTAACCCCTAAACCTATAAAACCCTAAAAATCATAACCTAAAAAATCTAAAGACCAAAATACTAAAAAACTAGGTAAAACCCTTAACCTAAAATCTTAAACCTAAAAAAACCCTAAGCCCTAAACCCTAAACCCTATATCCAAAACCTAAAACCCTAAAACTTAAGAAAAGCTAAATGTTATAAACCCTAAAATAAACCCTAAAACCCCTACAAACCATAAGCTCTAAACCTTGCATGTTAAAATTTCATAAACTCGAAACCTAAAAAACACGAAAAACCTTAAGCCTCTAACCCTAAACCCTAAAAAACCCTAAGAAACACTTAATCCTTAAAAATCCTAAAGAATCCCAAAAATCCCTAAACCTAAAAAACTCTAAGCTCTAAATCCTATAATGCCCTAAATCATATATGCTAAACCTTAAAAAACACAAAAATAACCCCAAGCCCTAAACCCTAAACCTATAAAACCCTAAAAAACCATAACCTAAAAAACATAAAGCCTCAAACCTTAAAAGCCAAGATAAAACCCATAACCTAAAACCTTAAACCTAAAAAAACCCTAAACCCTAACCTAAAACCCTAAATCCTAAACCTAAAACCCTAAGAAACCCTAAACCTTAAACCTTAAGAAACCCTAAGTCCTATAAACCCTAATATAAACCCTAAAAACCATTTACAACACCTACAAAACCCAAAGCTCTAAACCCCAAATCCTAAATATCCGTAAACCCAAAATCTAACAAACACAAAAAAACCCTATGCCCTAAACCCTAAATCCTAAAAAACACTAAGAAACACTTAGCCCTTAAAACCCTAAAACCCCCTAAACCTATAAAACTTTAAGCTCTAAACCCTATAAGGCCCTAAATTGTTGTCACTAACCGAGGTTACCCCATAGGAGCAACAGGACGTACTTGACCCCGAACAGGTCTCATACAAGCCCTTAGCATAATCATAAACATAAAGTCATAGAAATGATGCGGAATTCAAAACTTTTACAATAGAAGTCAACTTCGTTTTCATAAATGAATATAAGAATCTAGACCTTGTCTCAATCAACATCTAGTACAATAGAGAATACAATTAGGGTCCAATCCCTTTACAATAATTCATATTCTTCTCACATAGGGGAAATAGCCTTAACCGACATAGACCATGTGAGCTACATAGAATCTGGTGTTCTACCCCGACACCAAAAAGTGGTGTCCTACTTGCCTAAGGTAGAATGTACATTTTAGCTTTTAGGTGGATCCACTAGCTAAAGACCTATGTGGGCACATAGTTATGGGATAAGGAGATTGCTACTAGAAACCCGAACTTTCTAACGTAAAAGGTTTCCATCTCATGAGATAATTAACTTACTTTAGGAAGCTGGAATTTCTTACGTAAAAACTTCCATCTCATTTTCATATCCACTCGATGCTAAGCATAATTCCCTTGAAATTCATATTAAGTCTTAACTTAAGTTCATGTTCAAAAAAGAATGTACTTGGCACTCAAGTCAACATTGTATCAAAATGTCCTTTCAACATGTGAGTAAACCTCTCACATCATATTCATATTGTGTTCATGAGAATAGCCTTTCATTCAACACAACAAGATCATCATAATCATAATAATTCATGCATAATAATGTGTAAGGGTATAGGGGAGAATAACCTTTCCAATAAATACCACAATTACACCATAGTCATAGGATCTTCATTCTCAACATAAATCTTGAACCCATGCATAATTCTCACATTCATGTACCAATTCTCATAACTTACCCATCAAGAAATCATGAATCACATTCAATCAAACATTCTAGAAATTATACCTTAATTATATGGGGTAATACGTAACTCATTCAATTCAATTCATTCATACAAGACCCAATTACATGCTTCTAAATTCCATTAAGATCACAATTTAGCAATAGAGGGGTACATGGGTTCTTGGGGGAATTTCACCAAAATTCAATCATAAATCATCAATTCAATCATAACCCAACACAATTCAATCATAAAAATCACCTTTAAATAGAATCCATCTGTTCGAACCAAAACCCTAGATTTGGGGAAAATTTGAACTTTGAAAACCAAGTTTTGAAAGGGCTATTTGGGTGGACTCTACCCAAAGATGAAAACTACCATACCTTGAGGGTGAATCCTTGAATAAATTGATGAAAAGCCCTCGAAATCTTGCAGCCCAAGCTTCAATTTCACCCTTCTTCTTCTTGAGTTTTTAGAAAGAGAATTTTTGTAAGGAAGATGAACTTTTGATTTTGATTTGGGTCTTTGTGAAAGTGATTTAGTTTGGATGTTTAATGACTTAAAATACCTTATATATTTATTTAAAAACAATATAAAATATACCCATTTAAAAATTGGACTTCCTAGTCTCGCTAAGGCTGCCCCCACGTGAGGTATTCCACGTGCAGTGGGGTCTTCCACGGTCCTTGGACCCTCACGTGGACTAACCTCTTGCCAAAATTATCTAAGGCAAAGTCTACTAGGTACTTGTACGGGGAAGTGGAGGCTTTTCACGGGCCTTGAAGCCTCACGTAAACTTGTTTCGTTCCCTATAAGGCTAAGGCATTGGTTCAATGAGGATTCTAGGTGGTGAAGGCTTTAAACTTCCTTGAAGCCTCCCTTGAACAATGCCTTTTCACGCACGCGGCTATGACAAAATTCAAGAGTGCTTATAAGGGTAGTGAAGCCTTTTGCCTTCCTTGACCCTCCCTTAAATTTATACTTAGTCAAATATTTGGACTACATAATAACTCCAATTTATGCATAAACTATTAAGATTCATATGTTAGGCTCTTGTTTCACCTATAAATTTTTTGGCTGTCACAATTGTATATCCTAAACCCCAAAAAAAAATATTCTCTAAGCCCTAAACTCTAATCCTATAAAACTCTATAAAAACCTTAACCTAGAAAACCCAAATCCCTAAACCATAAAAACCTAGATAAAACCCTTAAGCTAAAACCCTAAACCCTAAACCCTAACCAAAAACTCTAAATCCTAAACCTAAAACCCTAAGAAACACTAAACTCTAAACCGTAAGAAACCCTAAATCCTATAAATCCTAAAATACACCCTAAAAACCATTCAAAACCCTAAGTGCTAAACCCTAAATCCTAATAATCTGTAAAACCCTAAACCTAAATAACCCTAAGAAATACTTAACCCTTATAAACCCCTATACCTAAAAAACTTTACGCTCTAAACCCTATAAAGACCTAAATCATATATGCTAAACCCTAAAAAACACAAAAAACCCTAAGCCCTAAACCCTAAACACTAAACCTATAAAACCCTAAAAACCTTAACCCAAAAAATCCAAAGCCCTAAACCCTAAAAAAAAGGTAAAACCTTTAACCTAAAACCATAAACCAAAAAAAAACCTAAGCCCTAAACCCTATACCCTAACCTTAAACACTAAATCTGAAACCTAAATTCCAAAGAAACTCTAAACCCTAAACCTTAAGAAAACCGAAATGTTATAAACCCTAAAATAAACCCTGAAACCCATTTAAAACCACTACAAAACATAAGCTCTAAACCCTAAATCCTAAAATTTTGTAAACCCTAAACCTAAAAAACATGAAAAACCCTAAGCCCTAAACTCTAAACCCTAAAAAACCCTAAGAAACACTTAACCCTTAAAAACCCTAAAAAAAACCAAAAACCCCTAAACCGAAAAAAGTCTAATCTCTAAACCTTATAAAGACCTAAATTGTATATGCTAAACCCTAAAAAACATAAAAAAAAAACTATAATCCCCAAACCCTAAAAACCTTAACCTATAAAACCTAAAGCCCCAAACCCTAAAAACCAAGATAAAACCCATAACCTAAAACCTTAAACCTAAAAGAACCCTAAGCCCTAAATCCTAAACCCTAAACCCTAACCTAAAACACTAAATCCTAAACCTAAAACCCTAAATCCTATAAACCCTAAAAACCATTTACAACACATACAAAACCCTAAGCTCTAAACCCTAAATCCTAAAAATCCGTAAACCCTAAATCTAAAAAACACAAACAAATTCTAAGCCCTAAACCTTAAACCCTAAAAAACCCTAAGAAACATTTAACCCTTAAAACCCGTAAAAAACCAAAAAAACCCTAAACCTAAAAAACTCTCAGCTCTAAACCCTTTAAAGTCCTAAATCGTATATGCTAAACCCTAAAAGACACAAAAAATTTGTATGCCTTAAACCTTAAACTATTAACCAATAAAATCCTAAAAAACTTTAACATAACAAACCCAAAGCCCTAAACCCTAAAAACCGTGATAAAACCGTTAAGCTAAAATCCTAAACCTTAAAAAATCCTAACCCCTAAACACTAAACCCTAACCTAAAACCTTAAGAAATCCTAAACTCTAAACCTTAAAAAATGCTAAATACTATAAACCCTAAAATAAATTCAAAAGTCCCACAAAACCCTAAGCGCTAAACCCTAAATACTAAAAATCCATAAACCCTAAACCTAAAAAAACACAAAAAAAATCTTAAGCCCTAAACGCCAAATCCTAAAAAACTCAAAGAAATATTTAACCCTTAAAAACTCCTAAACCTAAAAAACGCAAAGCTCTAAACCCTAGAAAACCCTAAATCGTAAATGCTAAACCTTAAAAAACACAAAAGAACCCTAAGCCTAAACCCTAAACCTATAAAACCCTAAAAATGCTTAGCTTGAAAAACTCAAAGCCCTAAACCCTAAAAAAAACTAGGTAAAACTCTTAACCCAAAACCCTAAATCTAAAAAAACCCTAAGCCCTAAACCCTAAACCCTAACCTTAAAACCCTAAATTAGAAACGTAAAACCCTAAGAAAACCTAAACCCTAAACCTTAACAAAACCTAAATGCTATAAACCCTAAAATAAACATTAAAACCCATTTAAAACCCCAACAAACCATATGCTCTAAACCCTAAATACTAAAATTCGTAAACCCTAAACCTAAAAAACACAAACAAAAACTAAGCCCTAAACCCTAAGAAGCACTTAGCCCTTAAAAACACTAAAACTCCCCAAAAATACCCAAAACCTCCTAAACCTAAAAAACTCTAAGCTCTAAACCTATAAAACCTTAAATCGTATACGCTAAACCCTAAAAAGAACAAAAAAAAACCTATGCCCTAAACCCAAAACCTATAAAACCGTGAAAAACCTTAGCCTAAAAAACCTAAAGCCCCATACCCTAAAAACCAAGATAAAATCCATGACCTTAAGCCTTAAACCTAAAAATATATACCTAAGCCCTAAACCTTAAACCCTAACGCAAACCCTAAATCCTAAACCTTAAGAAACCATAAATCATATAAACCTTAAAAATCATTTACAACACCTACAAAATCCTAAGCTCTAAACCCTAAATCCCAAAAATCCGTAAACCCTAAATCTAAAAAACAAAAAAAAAAACGAAGCCCTAAATCCTAAACCATAAAAAACCCTAAGAAACACTTAACCCTTAAAACCCCTAAAAAACCCAAAAACTCCAAAACTTTAAAAGCTCTAAGCTCTAAATCCTATAAAGCTCTAAATCATATATTCTAAATCCTAAAAAACACAAAAAATCGCTAAGCCCTAAACTCTAAACCTATAAAACCCTAAAAAACTTTAACCTAAAAAACCCAAAGCCCTAAACCCTAAAAACCTAGATAACACTCTTAAGCTAAAATCCTAAACCTTAAAAAACCCTAACCTAAAACCCTAAATGGTAAACATAAAACCCTAAGATACCCTAAAATCTAAACCATAAGAAATCCTAAATCCAATAAACCCTAAAACAAACTATAAAAACCATTCAAAACTCCTACAAAACCCAAGAGCTAAACCATAAATCCTAAAAATCCATAAACCCTAACCTAAAAAATCACACACAAAAAACTTATGCCCTAAACCCTAAACCCTAAAAAACACTATGAAATACTTACCTTAAAAATAGCTAAACCTAAAAAACACTAAGCTCTAAACCCAATAAATCCCTAAATCGTATATGCTAAACCCTAAAAAACACAAAACAACCCTAAGCCCTAAACCCTAAACCTATAAAACCCTAAAAAACCTTAACCTAAAAACCCAAAGCCCTATAACCTGAAAAAATAGGTAAAACCCTTAACCTAAAATCCTAAACCTAAAAAAACTCTAAGCCCTAAACCCTAAACCCTAAACTAAAACCCTAAAGTCGAAACCTAACACCATAAGAAACCCTAAACCCTAAACCCTAAACCTTAAGGAAACCTAAATGATATAGGACCTAAAATAAACCCTAAACCCCATTTAAAACCCCGACAAACCATAAGCTCTAAATCCTAAAACCTAAAATTTTGTAAACCCTAAACCTTGAAAACACGAAAAACCATAATCCCTAAACCCTAAGAAACACTTAACCCTTAAAAACCCTAAAGAAACCCCAAAACCACTAAACCTAAAAAACTCTAAGCTCTAAACCCTATAAAGCCCTAAATAGTATATGTTAAACCCTAAAAAGCATGAAAAAAAACCCTTAATCCCTAATCCCTAAACCCTAAAAAACTTAACTTAAAAAACCTAAGACCCGAACCCTAAAAACAAGATAAAACCCATCACCTAAAACCTTAAACCAAAAAAAACCATAAGCCCTAAACCCTAAACACCAACCTAAAACCCCAAATCCTAAACCTAAAACCCTGAGACACCCTAAATCCTAAACCTTAAGAAACCTTAAATCCTATAAACCCTAATATAAACCCTAAAAACCATTTACAACACCTACAAAACCCTAAGCTCTAAACCTAAAACCTAATAATCCGTAAACCCTAAATATAAAAAAAAAACAAAAAACCATAAGACCAAAACCCTAAACCCTAAGAAACACTTAACCCTAAAAAACACAAAAACTCTAAGCTCTAAACCAATAAAGCCCTATATCGTATATGCTAAACCCTAAAAAGCACAAAAAATCTCTAAGCCCTAAACACTAAACCTATAAAACCCAAAAAACCCTTAACCTAAAAAACCCAAAGCCCTAAACCCTAAAAACCTAGATAAAAACCTTAAGCTAAAACCCTAAACCCTAAACCCTAACCTTAAACCCTAAATTCTAAACATAAAACGCTAAGAAACCCTAAACTCTAAACCTTAAGAAACCCTAAAATAAACCCTACAAAAACAATTCAAAACTCCTAAAAAACCCTAAGGGCTAAACCCTAAATCCTAAAAATGTGTAAACCATAAACCAAAAAAAAAAACAAAAAAAACCTTCAGACCTAAACCCTAAACCCTAAAAAAACACTAAGAAATACTTAACCCTTAAAAACCCTAAAACCTAAAAAACTCTAAGATCTAAACCCTATAAATCCCCAAATCGTATATGCTAAACCTTAAAAAACACAAAAGAACCTTAAGCCCTAAACCCTAAAGAACCCGAAAAAACACTAAAAAACCTTAACCTAAAAAACCCAAAGCCCTAAACCTTAAAAAATTATGTAAAACCCTTAAGCTAAAACCCTATACCTAAAACCCTAAGCATTAAACCATAAACCCTAAATCTGAAACCTAAAACCCTAAAACACTTAATCTTAAACCCTAAAGCTTAAGAAAACCTAAATGCTATAAACCCTAAAATAAACCCTAAAACCCATTTAAAACCTCTACAAACCATAAGCTCTAATCCCTAAATCCTAAAATTTCGTAAACCCTAAACTTCAAAAACACGAAAAACCCCAAGCCCCAAACACTAAAAAACCCTAAGAAAAACTTAACCCTTAAAAAACCTTAAAAAACCAAAAACCCCTAAACCAAAAAAACCTCTAAGCTCTAAACCCTTTAAAGCCCTAAATAGAATATGTGAAACCCTAAAAAACACAAAAAAAAAACCTAAGCCCTAAACCCTAAACCTATAAAACCCTAAAAAACCTTAACCTGCAAAACCTAAATCCCCAAACCATAAAAACCAAGATAAAACCCATAAACCCTAACCTAAAACCCTAAATCCTAAACCTAAAACCCTAAGAAACCCTAAATCCTATAAACTCTAAAATCCATTAACAACACCTACAAAACCCTAAGCTCCAAACCCTAAATTCTAAAAATTTGTAAACCTAAAAAACACTAAGCCCTAAACCCTAAACCCTAGAAAACCCTAAGAAACACTTAACCCTTAAAACCCCTAAAAAACCCAAAAATCCAAAAACCCTTAAACCTAAAAAACTCTGAGCTCTAAACCCTATAAAGCCCTAAATCGTATAAGCGAAACCCTAAAATACACAAAAAGTGCCTAAGACCTAAACTCTAAACCTTTAAAACCCTAAAAAACATAAAACCCTAAACCCTAATAACCTAGATAAAACCCTTAAGATAGAACCCTAATCCCTAAACCCTAAACCCTAACCTAAAACCCTAAATCCGAAGCCTAAAACCCTAAGAAACCCTAAACTCTAAACCTTATGGAACCCCCAATCCTATAAACCCTACAACAAACCCTAAAAACAATTCAAAACTCCTACAAACCCTAAGTGCTAAATCCTAAATCCTAAAAATCCATAAACCCTAAATCCTAAACCCTAAGAAACACTTAAGTCTTAAAACCCTAAAAAACCCCAAAAACCCCTAAACCTAATAAACTGTCAGCTCTAAACTCTATAAAGCCCTAAATCGTATATGCTAAACCCTAAAAAACACAAAAAAATACCTAAGCCCTAAACCCTAAACCTATAAAACCCTAAAAAATCTTAACCTAAAAAACCTTAAGGACCAAACCCTAAAAACCAAGACCTAAAACTTTAAACATAGAAACACCATAAGCCCTAAACCCTAACCTAAATCCCTAAATCCTAAACCTAAGACTCTAAGAAACCTTAAACCCTAAACCTTAAGAAACCCTAAATCCTATAAACACTAATATAAAACGTAAAAACCATTTACAACACCTACAAAACCCTAAACGTTAAACCCTAAATTCTGAAAATCCATAAACCCTAAACCTAAAAAAACATTTAAAAAAAACCTTAGACCCTAAAAAACCCTTAAGAAATACGTAACCCTGAAAAATCCCTAAAACTCTAAGTTGTAAACCCTATAAAGTCCCAAATAGTATATGCTAAACCCTAAAAAACACAAAAGAAAACTAATCCCTAAACTCTAAAGCTATAAATCCAGAAAAAACCTTAACCGAAAATACCCAAAGCCCTACACCCTAAAAAAGTAGGTAAAACCCTTAACCTAAAACCCTAAACCAAAAAAAACCCAAGGCCCTGAACCCTAAATCCTAAACCTAAAATACTAAGAAACCCTAAACCCAAAATCCTAAAATTCCGTAAACACTAAACCTAAAAAACACGAAAAACCTTAAGCCCTAAACCTTAAACCCTAAATCCTAAAAAATCTTAAGAAACACTTAACAATTTAAAAATCCTATAAAACCCCTAAGCCTTAGAACTCTAAGCTATAAACCCTATAAAGCCCTAAATAGTGTATGCTAAACCCTAAAAAACACAACAAAAAAAATTAAGCCCTAACCCCAAAACCTATAAAACCCTAAAAGAAACCTAAGCCCTAAACTCTAAACCATAACCTAAAATCATAAATCCTAAACCTAAAACCCTAAGAAACCCTAATCCCTATACCTTAAGAAACCTAAATCCTATAAACCCTAATATAAACCCTAAAACCCATTTACAACACTTACAAAATCCTAAGCTCTAAACCCTAAATCCTAAAAATCTGTAAACCCTAAATCTAAAAAACACAAAAAAATAACTACTCCCTAAACTCTAAGAAACACTTCACTCTTAAAACCCCAAAAACCCTTAAACCTAAAAAACTCTAAGCATTAAACCCTATAATGCCCTAAATTGTATATGCTAAACACTAAAAACACAGTAAATCCCTAAGCCTAAACTCTTAACTTGTAAAACCCTAAAAAAAACTTAACCTAAAAACCCAAAGACCTAAACCCTAAAAACCTACATAAAACCCTTAAGCTAAAACCCTAAACCTTAAAAAACCCTAACCCTAAATCCCAAACCCAAACCCAAAACCCTAAGAAGCCCTAAACTATAAACCTAAAGAAACCCTAAATCCTATAAAGCCTAAAATAAACCATAAAAACCATTCAAAATCCTACAAAACCCTAAGTGCTAAACCCTAAATCCTAGAAATTTGTAAACCCTAAACCTAGAAAAGCACAAAAAAAACCTTAAGCCCTAAACCCTAAAACCTTAAAACCCCTAAGAAATACTTAACCCTTAAAAATCCCTAAACAAAAAAAGCTCTAAGCTCTAAACCCAATAAAGCCCTAAATCGTATGTGCTAAACCCTAAAAAACATAAAAGAACCCTAATCCCTAAACCCTAAACATATAAAACCCTAAAAAACCTTAACACAACAAAATCCAAAGCCCTAAACCCTAAAAAAACTAGGTAAAGCCCATAAATAAAAACCCTAAACCTAAAAAACCCTAAGCACTAAACCCTAAACCATAACCTAAAACCCTAAATCCGAAACCTAAAACTCTAAGAAATCCCAAATTCTAGATATCATGAATCACATTTAATCCAACATTCTAGATATTCTACCTTAGATGGGGGTAATACGTAACTCAATCAATTCCATTTATTCATACAAGACCCAATGACATGCTTCTAAATTCCATTAAGATAATAATTTACCAATAGAGGGGGGTACATGGGTTCTTGAGGGAATTTCACCAAAATTTAACCATAAATCATCAATTCAATCATAACCCAATACAATTCAATCATAAAAATCACCTTTAAATAGAACCCATGTGTTCGAACCAAAACCCAAGATTTGGGGACAATTTGAAGTTTGAAAACCAAGTTTTGAAGGGGCTCTTTGGGTGGAATCTACCCAAAGATGAAAACTACCATACCTTGAGGGTGAATCCTTGAATAAATTGATGAAAAGCCCTCGAAATCTTGCAGCCCAAGCTTCAATTTCACCCTTCTTCTTCTTGAGTTTTTAGAAAGAGAATTTTTGTAAGGAAGATGAACTTTTGATTTTGATTTGGGTCTTTGTGAAAGTAATTTAGTTTGGGTGTTTAATGACTTAAAATACCTTATATATTTATTTAAAAACAATATAAAATATACCCATTTAAAAATAGGACTTAAAAATAAAATTTACAAAAATACCCCTTGCCCACATGGACTTGCCAAATAAAACTAAGGCACAGTCTAAGGGAGCTTTTAAGGGCCTTGGAGTGGTCTATGAGTCGTGGACCCTCCCTTGGACTTGTGCCTAAAGCTTTTTAAAGTTAAGGCATGTTGTTCAAGGGTGTACACGGGAAGTGGACATGTCCACTTACCGTGGACCCTCACTTGCACATGTGCACTGCCTAGGCGCACTAAGGCAGCCCCCACGTGCAGTGGGGTATTCCAAGGTCCTTGGACCCTTACGTGGACTGACCTCTTTCCAAAATTAGCTAAGGCAAAGTCTACTAGGACTTCTACGGGGCAGTGGAGGCCTTTCACAGGCCTTGAAGCCTCAAGTGAACTTGCCTCCTTGCCTATACGGCTAAGGCATTGGTTCAAGGAGGCTTCTAAGGGTGGTGAAGGCTTTCAACTTCCTTGAAGCCTCCATTGAACAATGCCTTTTTTCCCACACGGCTAAGGAAAAGTTCAAGAATGCTTATAAGGGTAGTGAAGCCTTTCGCCTTCCTTGAACCCTCCCTTGAACTTATACTTCATCAAATTTTTGGACTATTTCTTAACTCCAATTTATGCATAAACTGTTAAGATTCATACGTTAGGCTCTAGTTTCACCTATCAATTTTCCGGTTGTCACAATTGTATATGCTAAACCCCCAAAAAAAAAATCCCTAAGCCCTAAACTCTAAACCTATAAAACTCTAAAAAAACCTTAACCTAAAAAACCCAAAGCTCTAAACCCTAAACGCCTAGATAAACACTTAAGCTAAAACCCTACACCATAAAAAACCTAACCCCTAATCCCTAAACCCGAACAAAAAACTCTAAATCCCTAAGAAACCCTAAACTCTAAACCTTAAGAAACCCTAAATCCTATAAAACCTAAAAACCATTCAACACTCCTACAAAACCCTAAGCGCTAAACCTTAAATCCTAATAATCTGTAAACCTCAAACCTAAAAAGACAGAAAAAAAACCTTAATATCTAAACCCTAAACCCTAAAAAACACTAAGAAATACTTAACCCTTATAAACACCTAAACCTAATTAACCTCTAAGATCTAAACCCTTTAAAGCCCTAAATCGTATATGCTAAACCCAAAAAAAAAACCTAAGCCCTAAACACTAAAAAACCTAAATCCCCAAACACAAAAAACAAAAATAAAATCCATAACCTAAAACCTTAAGCCTAAAAAAACCCTAAGCCCTAAACAAAAAAAGCTAACCTAAAACCCTAAAACTAATCCTAAAACCCGAAGACACCCTAAATTCTAAACCTTAAGAAACTCTAAATCCTATAAATCCTAAAATAAACCATTAAAACCATTCAAAACTCCTACAAAACCCTAAGAGCTAAACCCTAAACCTAAAATAACACAAAAAAAACCTTAAACCCTAAACCCTAAGAAGTACTTAACCCTTAAAAACCCTAAATCTAAAAAATTGTAAGCTCTAAAACTTATAAAGCCCTAAATCGTATATACTAAACCCTAAAAACCACAAAAGAACCATACGCCCTAAATCCTAAACCTATAAAACCCTAAAAAATCTTAACCTAAAAATCCCAAAGCCCTAAACCCTAAAAAACTAGGTTATACCCTTAACCTAAAACCCTAAACCTAAAAAAACCCTATGCCCTAAACCCTAAACCGTAACTTAAAACCCTAAATTCGAAACCTAAAACTCTATGAAAGACTAAACCCTAAACCTTAAGAAAACCTAAATACTATAAACACTAAAATAAACCCTAAAACCCATTTAAAACCGCTACAAATCATAAGCTCTAAACCCTAAATCCTAAAATTTTGTAAACCCTAAACCAAAAAAACATGAAAAACTCTAAGCCCTAAACCCTAAACCCTAAGAAATACTTAACCCTTGAAAACCTTAAAAAAAACCAAAATCCCCTAAACCTAAAAAACTCTAAGTTCTAAACCCTATAAAGACCTAAATCGTATATGCTAAA
>JAJOOS010003594.1:0-28438 GCA_029582725.1 Solanum chiquidenum | reverse complement strand
TCACCGGTAATGATCAAGATGGTATCACCGATTTGAAGCAACATCTCTTTAAGCACTTCCAGACTAAAGACCTTGGCAGATTGAAGTATTTTCTAGGTATTGAGGTTGCTCAGTCTAGATCAGGTATTGTTATTTCTCAACGCAGTATGCCTTAGACATTCTTGAGGAGACAGGAATGATGGGATGTAGACCTATTGACACTCCTATGGATCCGAATGTTAAACTCCTTCCAGGACAGGGGAGCCACTTAGTAATCCTGAAAGGTATAGACGGTTTGTTGGAAAGTTGAATTATCTCACAGTAACTAGACCTGACATATCTTTTCCTGTGAGTGTTGTAAGTCAGTTTATGACTTCCCCTTGTGATAGTCATTGGGAAGCAGTTGTTCGTATTCTGCGATATATAAAGTCAGCTCCCGTAAAGGACTACTCTTTGAGGATCAAGGCCATGAGCATATCATTGGATATACAGACGCTGATTAGGCAGGATCACCCTCTGACAAACGTTCGACATTCGGATATTGTGTTTTAGTAGGAGGTAATTTGGTGTCGTGGAAGAGTAAGAAACAGAATGTGGTTGCTCGATCTAGTGCAGAATCAGAATATCGAGCAATGGCGACAGCAACTTGTGAGCTAGTTTGGATCAAACAGTTGTTGGGAGAACTAAAATTTGGCAAAATTGATCAGATGGAACTTGTGTGTGATAATCAAGCGGCTCTTCATATCACATCAAATCCAGTGTTTCATGAAAGGACTAAGCACATTGAGATTGACTGTCACTTTGTCAGAGAAAAGATACTCTCCGGAGATATTGTTACGAAATTTGTGAAGTCAAATGATCAGCTTGCAGATATATTCACCAAGTCCCTCACATGTCCTCGTATTAATTACATCTGTAACAAGCTAGGTACATATGATTTGTATGCACCAGCTTGAGGAGAGTGTTAAAATAGAAATAAGTATTTCCTACTTAGAATAGGAATAAGAATAGGAATCCTAGTTGGAAAAGGATTCCAATGTAGTGTCTATAAATAGGGTCTCAATGTAACAAATTAGATATACAATTCAATAATATTTTTCTCATATATTTCTCACAGCTACTAATCAAAATTATCAGTATTTTGCCCATGGCTTCATTCAGCATACAAAGTTACCTCCAGCAAGAGAGGTTTGATGGTCTTAAGAAAATGAGCGACTATATGGTGTTTGGATGCAATAACAAAAATAAATGTTCTTGAGCATTAGAAGCACTTTCAAGTGTGACTAAAACTTTGACGACTCTTCTCCTCCATATAGTCACTGGCCAATTAAAAACTTCTTCCTCTCATTTACAGGGTTCTTACCATTTTATAGCTTAGTCGAACAACTATGTAGACATTTCTGAGAGAAGAAAGTAACACCAGTTTAGAGAGAGAAGAGAGGACAGCTGGGATGGGGAGAAAAGAGGGAAAGAGAAATCTTACTGATTCTTTAGCAGCAGACATTGCAAGAAAACCAGCACCCATGTCCACCTCCTGCAAGCCAACAACAACAATGCCAACATCTGCTGCTGCAGAACCTAACCATGATATAAGTGAATCAGGAGAAGCTCTTCCTTGTCCAACATTCCATGTACCAGCCAATATTTTAAAATTCTCTAGCCTAGTATACAAAAATTCCTTGCTAGCTAACTCCGAACGCAGAATACCATCCAGTGGTGCAGGAGATATCACACTCCAGCCCCGTATACCACCATGATTAGCCAAAGAGAAAGCGTAGCCTCCACCCACAGAAAAATCTATTACAGGGCTACTATGAGCTATCCATCCTCCAAGTAGATTACCACTAAGATCCAATACCTGAATATAACCACTAGCATAACCTACCCAAATCCGTGACCCATATGTGCATAAGCATTGAACAGAGAATGTGTGATACTGGAAATCTTGCAAGCGAGTGCCATTTCTATCCCATTGGACAAGTAATCCATTTGCACATCCACTCCATATCATTCCATCGACTGTAATGATCAACGCTTCAGTCCTCCGGTTATCTTCTCCAAATCCTCCTTTTACTGCAACCCTACGGACAGCATCAGCTGCTCCTAAGATAGCATTGCGTGAACGCTGAAAGAAGCCGATAGAACTTTGAGACTTGTCCTTTTTTGAATTGGACACAACTTTCATCCTCATTTCATCTTCAATTACAGGATCTACTGCTGCTAATATATTTTCAACCTGACCATCTGGGTTAAAGATTTTCAGCAACTCGCGAGTCCGTGCATCCCTGCAAGGCAAAAGCAATTGACAAGAAACGATCAACATATCAGAACCAGATGACGTGAAAATTAGATTTCATTTCAGAACACACACAAAATCTAACAGAGCAAAACCTCAGACATGCAAATATAATCTATCAGATGCACTACAGGTTTACAACAACAGCATATCCAGTGTAGTGTAGTCCCACAAGTGGGGTCTCAGGAGGGTAGGAGGGTAAGATGTACGCAGACCTTACCCCTACCTTTGTGGGGTAGATTGGTTGTTTCCGATAGACCCTCGGCTCAAAAGAGAAGATATTAGAAGTAGGATTGCAAGAAAAATATGCCAGCAAAATATCAAAGCAAATAAATCAAAATACTGTAAAACACCTTGAAGAATAAGAAACTACAGCAACAACATAACAAGTGTAGTCCCAAACACAGTGGAGTCTGGGAAGGGTAGAGTGTACACATACCTCAGAGGTGAGGGGCAGAGGTTGTTTCCGATAAACCCCAGAATAAGAAACTACGTGACTACTAAAATACTACTCCATCCGTCCACTTTTACTTATCCACTATATTAAAAATAGATATCCATTTTAATTGTCTAGTTTAGAAAATCAAGAGATAATTTATCATTTAGTTCCAAATTTACCCTTATTATTAAATAATCATTTCACACAAAGCATTGAATTTATTATATTCAAAGGATGATACAGTAAAATTGTCAATCTATTTATTGCTCCTTAAAGGGTGTGCCAAGTCAATACCATACAAGTAGAAATGGACGGAGTCAGTACTACTAATAAGGTACACTCGGATATCTACAAACTTTCTACCTAATCCTCAACCTCCACACCTTCCTATGAAGGGTCGTGTCCTCAGTGATCTGAAGTTGTCATATCCTATCTAATCACCTCCGCCAATGTTTCTTTGACCAACCTCTACCTCTCCTAACTCTTGCTATAGTCAACAAACTCCTTACTGGTGCATCCGCAGACCTCCTCTTCACTTCCCCGAAACAATATGACAGAAATTCAAGACTAGCACATCCATCTTAAACTAAAGACATGCCTCTGTGAGTGTATTGATGAATGGCTGAGGATTAATCGAATTCAAAGGTGGTAAGCATAACATTATTACGTTTGTTCATTGTAACATTAAGAGATTCTAAAGTAAATGGTGTTAACAATGCAAAAACTACCAAAACAACATAAATGGAGAACTGTCTCCAAAATGATTCCGAAGGTACTTACCAAAGTGCAAATGACACATAACCAGCCGTCCAAACTTTTGCTCCAGAGCGATCAGACAGCATATATTTGACATCAACAGAAAATATGCTATTGCCTGTTCCATTATGCATAACTTGGCTCCTTAGATCCACGTATGACCTCTCTATCGACAAAGCAGCCATGTGCCTTTCTTCATTTATCAGAGCAATCGATTTCTCCATTCCTTCCCAAGGCCAGATCTTGATGGAACCACCCTCAGATCCAGACCACAGATCGCCTAAACAAAATTGCACATCAGAACAGAATAAAGCACACCCTTTTTTATTATAAAGATAAGTAAAAGAAAGCACACCCTCTTGAGTTACTACTACCACTAACATTTACTTTTTGTTGATCCAAAAACCGGCATTATGCCAGTCCCCTTTTAAATGGAACTACTTTTACTCATCAATAAGAAAAAAAGACACCAAGAAGGCCACTTTGGATATCGGTGCATCACACTGCAAGTCAAGAGTGAAAAAGAGATCCATCTAAACTATTTCTGGTAGCAGAAGAGAAGCTGCAAGCTCAGAGCTTCTTCTTTCTTTCAGTAGCAGCCATCATGATAGCAAGTTGTTTTCTTGGCTACATTGAACTGCTTACTTGTGGGGAAGAATCACGGCCATTGAACTGGATAACACAGAGTATAGCTAAAGTTTCTCTCTCTCCAGTAAGGGATATAAATTCTCCAACACCATTGCACTACAACATGACTAACAACCCTCCTAATCCTATCTCATCATAAATACAATAGCATCTTAACGCCTACACTATTCAAACTTATCTTCTTCTTCTATTTTATTTAATCTCCTAATTTTCCTTGCAAACCACATGAAATGACCCTAAAACTTGTCAAAAAGATGAAATATTCTAAAATTCGAGTTATTTATTGAAAGCTAAAGTGATTTGGCAAACTATTCAGACAGATAGGTAGTGCCCTTTACAATTTAATAGTTGCAGCTAACTGATATGTAACCTCACTTTGACCTGCAAAAATACTGCAAGTACATTTTTGTTCCTTCAGCACCAAGGTAAAAAAAAAATAGTATATGAGTGATCTTTTATCCTAGGCTTTGCCTATCAGACTGCCTATTTACTACTGTAATCGCAGAATAATAAAAGCATAAACTTTTTAAACAGCTCGTATAAGATGATCAAGCACATTCAAGGGCTTACATTTACCAAAGTTTAGAATCCAAAGTGCCAAAAATGCAATATAGAAACTACTTGCAATTTACACAACACAAACATTGCACAGTAGATGCAATTGCACAGATAGGTACGCGGAAAAAAACTCAAACTTTACCATAGGAAGTCGTGATCATGGAAAGAACTGGACCGCGATGAGCCTGCCACGATAACACTTCTTTCAAAGCAGTTTTTCCACAAGCACCTTTCTCTCTACTGCTAGTTTCACTGTCCATCTTCCAACACATGATTCTACCGTCTTTGTGTCCACTCCATAGCAACCTATTCCCAGCATCTTCAACAAGGCACAACGTTGGTGAAGTCCTAACAGACTCCAGAAAAGGTGCAGCATCCTCAAAGTCCTCATTCTCTTCTTCTTCTTGAGCAGCCTCATACATATCCGACAAATTCCACAACCGAACTCCACACTCCGACCCAGCCCATAGCTGAGATCCATCGTCCGTACACAATACAGTCCTCAAAAATCTCCCAATTTGCCTTTCTCTCAACGGATGTGGCCGTAATTCCAATGATGGCGGACGATCAGGATGCACTGCGGCACGCACCGGCAACTTGAAAATGCCAGCACCACCACCTTTACCTGAAAACTCAGGAAGACCTTGAGACTGACTCTTAACATTACTATTACTATTAGAAGCAGCTGTTTCCGAACAAATCTTACGGTCAAGGAATTGAATCATATTATCAAGCCGTTTCCGAACAACGCCATTTTGACCTGAACCGGAACTGAACTCCTCATCATCAGAAGATGAAGAGCCGTAGAACCGGTCAAACAATTTCGGAGTTCGCTCCGTCTCATCGAAGCTAAATTTCCTGCCGGAACTTCCGACTCTATTGACATCTCCGGCACCGGTGACGTCGTCGGGATCGGAGTCGGAGTTGAAAACGAATTTTTCACTGTAACAGTGATAATTCCGGCGACCGGAGGTATTGGAACTAGAAGCTAGAAGATCGCCGTCGTCGTCGTCGATTCGAGAATCCATTTCGGTAGAAGATAATTGCGAAAATCTAGAGAATTGTTTTGGGGGATTTTGGACATAACAACGAAGATAAAGGGGTTTATTAGAAAGAAAAAAAAGTTGAATTTATGTTATTATTCTTTTTATTTTTTTATTTTCATTGTTATTCTGTCTTTTTATTCTTTTTGTTCTTTTATGATTTTTAATTAATGTTAATTGCACTTATTTTAAAAGAAGGTATTTAAAGTCAGGTGCGGAGTTAGAAGTTCAAATACGAATTTAAAAATATAATCAAATACTATTTAACTTTAACTCGATTAAATTTCAATTAAAGTAAAATATATTTGAAACCTATAGTCAACTGCCTACTTTGAGTAATTACGTAATTTTGAGTTTCTATTATGAGGAGATGATAAGTTATATTGTTTTGTTGTATTATTCATGCTTCGTATATTCGTACGAAAATTATTATTTGAACATTTTCTTATTGACATATAAATTGACAACCACGTCACTATCCAATTCGAAAACAATTCTCCAAACCACATGAAAGAAGTAAACCACACTAAACAAGCTAGTGTAATTAACAAGTTCGATCAAATTACACACTAGGCAAGCTTGTGCGACGAGCTTAACCGAGAGCGGGGTTTCAAGCGTGAGGGTGCCCTCCTTCTCCTCTATCGGGAGATCACTTGCTCAATCAACTTGGGCATCTTTGCAGGGCACCAGTTTGGCATTGATAAGTTGTTTTCTTTAAGACATTTGTCAACTAATAATTGGAGAAACAATAAGTCGTTATCATTATTTGTCGTAGGACAGATGTCTCTTCTAAATGAAAAATTAAATGAATTATTTAGAAATTGTCATTTTCCATGTAATTCTCTTATGGGACAAACATTATCTTTTCTTGGAAATTTATTTGGTATTTGACTCTAAATTGAATAATATTTGGAAGCAATAGAGCATTATTTATAAATTAAAAACATTATCATTGAAGTTTCTAGAGATAGTTATGGATAACAATTGATATATATCAAGACCATGCATTTATGTTTTTCTTGTTCATAATTCTTTTATTTCTTCTTTTTTTTTGGAAAAAATAATATTAATGTTAGTTTTTTTTCTTTTATTAAAACAAAATCTAAGTTTATTTATGTTTATTTCAAATATAAGAATATTATAAAATAAGAAAAAATATTGTTTGACTTGATTTTTTTTACTTTCTAATATAATATTATAAAAATGGGATGATTCTCAATATTAAAACATCTTTGTTCACCTATAAATAATAAAATATCAATTGTTGAAATTGCTCAACTATATATAAAATAATATTTTTAATTCAAATGTTGTAAATTATTGGTACGTATTGAAGTTGAATATCTTTGTGAGTTGTGACCATAATGGTAGTTTAACAATTATTATGGTGACACGATGTGGGTTGGAATTCTTCAAAGAACGGAGTTGTTTTTGTTAGAGATTTTATCATTTAATATGAATTTTTTTTACGCCAATTCAAATCTAATAGAATTTTAATGTTAGTATGATCAAACGTCGAGTAAAAAATAAAATAAAATAAAATTGAAGGATATTATAATTTATCCTACTTTTATCCATATTTATTTCTTCATATTCGATTTGACATATTCTTTAAGAAATATTAAAAATAAAATGATAATTTTACTATATCGCTTTTAATTATTATAAGTCATATAACATTAAAGTAAAATGCTACATCATCTCTTGATTTTTTAAACTAAATAAATAAAAATCAATATCTATTTTACATATAGTGGACAAATAAATTAAAAGCGAACTAAAAGAGTAATACGTCATGAATTTTAGAATACCATTTTTAAGTCAAACTTCATTCATTCGTTAAGAGATTAATTGACTATCTGAATTTTCAATTTTTCGAGAGTTGAATTCTCTATCTTGTAATCTCTTTACCTCCGATTCTCTTGTGTGTTTTTAGAAGAAGAAAAAAAGTCTAAGTTTTAGAAGAAGAAAACGAGTCTAACTTCATTTTTAATTTTTCAAATATAGATGATAGGTCGGCAAAAAAATAATAAAATTATTATATTATATGAAGAAGAATTTGCCTATTACATTGCTACGTGGAACGTGTATATTCAGATTCTTTATGTTTCATTTTTCAACAGTATCTATTTAAAGGAATAAATTAATTAATACAATTATTATGATGACATTTTATTATATACTTTTAAATAAAAATTCAATTCATCCCTCCTTGGACATTTAAGTCTTCATCAATCACACAAATAAAAAATGTATTATTGGGTCAAAGTGTCTTTATCATAAATTCATAATAAGAACAATCATTAAAATGAGTTCATTTTTTGGTTTAACTAGATTTATATTAATTATATTATCTATTAAATTATTTTAATAATTCGATAAGTGATCAAAAGTAATTTTTATAAAGTCCATCAATATTTGCTTAGGTATAAATATTGAAGGAAATATTAAGAGTTTAATATGATAAAAAATAATAATTATTCTTTAACTCTTTTCTTAGTGAATAAATCCACAAATCTTATTTTGCTCTCGATAGCTATATTTTGATTTAGGATGAGCTAATCTTTGCATTAATGACCTGTATTTAAAAATGATAATACTATAAAAAGTATGTGCGTGTATTTTATCATTCTAATTAGTAATTACCTCTAAATAAAGCATATATTTCCAAAAAAGTATTAACATATTATTCACTCTAACTTTTACAAAATATATTGAAAGTTTACACTATACGTAATTTCTCAATGTATAGAATCATCCATATAAACAAAAATAATAATTACTATATCTCGGTCCCAAACAAAAAATCGATATATGTGCGTGTCATCGTTCCTTCATATGAGTTTTAATATTTTCTAGATGAATTTAATTAGAGAAAATAAATACTAGAATAAGCTAATATCCACCAAAATGTAAAATTTGGTTAGATAATTAATACTTTTGCTAAAGTGGGCCTAAATTTGATCAAGATCATTATAGTTTTGGGCTTTAAAGTATTCAAAGTTGGCCCATCCAAAAAGTAGAACTTTACTTGTACTTCACTCTATCCTCATGCAACTTTGGGGAAAAGGATCTACATAAATGCATATAATTTCAAAGTGAACTTTCGCAAATAGACACTATAATAAACTTAATGATGCTTCATAGCTATAGTTTACATATTTATGGGCTCTCATTTGTATAATTCGTGGATTTGTACAATTCACAGGTTTGTATAATCCACAAGTACATTTGTATAATTCAGTTAGTTTTGTATAAACTCGAAATGAAGAATTTATACAATTACAAACATCAGAAGTGTAAACAGTTATACAAATTATATTATACAAATTTTGAATTATACAAACATGTGAATTATACAAAACTAGAAAGTTGACCTGCGTAATTATAGCTAAAAGTAGATCGTGAATTGTAATTAAAGCAAACTATAATTATGTTAACTAATTAACTAGTAGATGTTTGCTTATACGCGTCATATTCCCTAATTTCAATTAGGGTATTTCATATTTTGATAAATTTTTTAGTTTTTTCACTCGATAATCAATGTATGTATTAGAATTTGATTAAATTTCCATTTGTGTTGAGAAGTCTTACATATTGTGGTCGAACTAATTAAGTTCAGATAACACTAAGAAGTCTTATATTAGGGATAAATATGTTCTCTTACAAAGACAACTATCTCTTGTTATGAGTGAATGAGTACTTACCACCGATCGTAACATTTGTTGGTTCATTTCCTGATGTTATGTATGTATATTCTTTATAAAATAATGTGCAAGCACTTACATAGCGAACTTTGGTCCCTTGATTATTTAAAGTAGGAAATAATCGTAACTGAAAAAAATTTAAGTATTGCCACATAAATTCTTGATTTATTGTTATAGGCACATAATTAAAAAATTGGAATTTTTTGCATATAGCCACTCAAAATAACTTAATTAGGCTCTATAGCTATGGTTTGCTAATTATGATTCATATCTACATGTTAGGGGAGAAGAGAGGCGAGCAAGAATGAGAGAGGGAGGAGAGAGGCGAGCAAGAACGAGAGAGGGAGGAGAAAGGCGAGCGAGATTGGGAGAGGGAGGAGAGAGGCAAGCGAGAGATGACAATAATTTGTACAATTTGCATCTCGTTTGTATAATTCGCATCTCGTATGTATAATTGAGTAATACAAATATGATAAAACTCGAAATAATAAGTTGATACAAACATAAACATATGAACTTTAAACAATTATACAAATTACATTAAATAAATTATATTATACAAAATTCGAAACTATACGTTTGTACAAACTTTAAAAAGTTATACAAAAAAAGATTGAATGTATGTGTTGATAAAACTGAAAAATCAAAGAAAATCATCGTCATACACAAATACAAACCATTGTTTACAAACACAAATAAAATGGAGAATTGCTAGTTGCGAATTATACAAATGTGGCGAAATATACAAACGAAACTAATTATACCAACTCGAACCTAGCCCACGTAATTAACGGTTAATGTTAATCGCGAGTGGTAATTATAGCAAACTATAGCTATGATGACTAATTAAGTAGTATAAGTTTGCTTAACCACGTAAATTTCCCCTAATAAATATGCTTGAAATCCAAGTTGAGTAAGGAAACAAATGGCAAAGCGAATAAACAAATTATTGCTTGCGGATTTTTTTAAAGATTATGTTAATTGTTAAGTAAAGAGTCTTATTCCTCTCATCTTCGGATCATTCATAGAGTCATTCGTAGAGTCTAAGCTTCTCATCTCATTATTATTGGTATCCTTAATTATTTGTTATTTCAATAAATTTTTAATTGTTATTTAATAATCTGACTGTTACAATTACTATTTCAAAGCTGTAATTGAGTTCTAATTTTTTATTATTATTAATACAAATGAAGAGTTTGAATTTGTTACAATTACTACCTTTTGTTTAATTCCACTTGTGTTATATGAGTATTTTTAATTTATATTGTATCCTTGGTAATTTACTTTATTACTTTACTTGCTTTGTACATAAATAAAAATTAAATTACGTGAAATATAATTATAACACATGTAACAAGAGAATTTATTTTAATGTCCATACTTAATTTTTGTCATTGATCATTGATATTTTACTCAAAGTAGTTATAAGATATAAATAAATATTATTGAAATTCAAAATAATAAAGCAATAACTATAGAATATTAAAACTAAAAGTCATAGCTAAAATAGATTCCATAATGTCAGAATTTTTTTTACTAATTAAACAAAAGTAGAACAAAAGAAATAAAATTTTAAATTCTTTTGGAAAAAATTATAAATTAATTAAATTAAAGTAGAACAAATTTTATTTTATTTTTCAAAACACACTGAAGCAGGCACGTCGACGGAGACGTGCTTGCTTCAGAACTCTCTCTTATATAATAAGAGATGAATATTTTTTAAATTTTATTGTGATTTCTTATTGATTTTTGATATCTGTATTGAGATATTTGATTAATAAAAAAGCGATCCCATTCATGATGTCATATTATATCCTTTGATCATAATCTTTGGATCAATTATAAATAATTAAAATTGGGTGGACTGAAAAAAGGAAAAAAAATGAATAAAAAAGCTCATCCATCATGGGACGGTGAATTTTATGTGGACGATGAACAAGTAATTTACATAAAATAACAAGTGAAAAAAAGAAACAAAACTAAATTACCCAAAAAGAGAAGATTTTTTTTTATTAAATTTAATGATTTTACTAATATATTATGTAATGATTGATGATAAATATGAGGGGAAAATGTGTACCAATTAATTATGATTATCAATATCAATTTAATTACATAAAAATTAATAATATATATTTATAAAATTGATATAAATATTAAACGTGAATGAGTTGACTTAATCACAATTCACGAGTTAATACTAATTGACATAATTACGACTCACGAATATGTAGCATGCAACTTCAGTAAAACATGTGAATCATCAATACAATATTTTATTCACACTATCCACATGCTAGTTCATACGTTACACTATTGGATTTTGTATTTGTAATAATTTATTTTAAATTCAATTAAATATTGATAGAAAAGCATCATAAAGATAGTTGAAAACTCATCATATTAAAAAAAAATATAAAAATAGCGTGTCAAATGATAACGACAAATAGGATAATTTGATTTTAATGTATATAATACTTTTATGACATTTTTTTAAAACTTATAATAACAACCTTCACCTTTAGAACAATATACTCTTTATAAAATTATTTCTTTATATAAGATAGTTTTTTCTTGATAATATAACAATTAACGATCTTTATCGAAATAGAATTTCTAAGATTACAAACAACAAGTCTAAAGATATTAGTCAAATATTTCAATATATTATTCATATCAATCTTAATATTTGACTTTAAAATTTCTAAGTCCATAGTAACATTTAGTATAATATTTTTCTATTTTTTATAACATTAAAGAATAAAAAATTAAATTTCGTACTTCTTATTTTTGGTCCATAACAACTTTTTTTTTTTCCTTATTTTAATTCCTCCAAAGAAAGTAGTAATACTTTTGTACTATAAATAAAAACAGCACATGAACTTTATTTCCTTTCCTATTTTATCTTTTGTGACAATACATACCTTATCCACTTTAAATGGAATAATACTATTTTTGGTTTTTGACAAATTCAAATAGCAGTGTTTGTAATATTTAGTCAAACATATACAATTTTAATTAATTGAAACATATACTTTTGATCCCTTCACATATGATATAAATTTATTATGATTATTCAATGTCTATTGTAAATAATATTTTTATTCTACAAAGTTTGAAATAAGGTATGTACATACACTTTTATATTTTATCTATAAGATCATACTAAGAGTATGATATTGTTACTAATTTGTTCAACTATTTAATTATAACTCTGAAACATAATATATTTCTTATATATATAACGAGTCAAAAAACACATAATTTGTTAATAATTAAGGAACTAAAAGTACAATTATTCTAATTTAAAAATATTAAGTCCTATTACAAAAATATCAAATAAGATGGCATATAATAAAACTTAGATAGAAGTATTGAAAACATCCCTTAATTCATTGTGAATTATTAGTTTCACCCTTCGAACTAGCGACTGTTTTAAAAACACATGTTTACTTGACTAACTTTATTTAAATATCTTAATCGTGATTGTTTAGGCCTCGTTTGGGGCCTTTTTTGTACAGACTTTATTGGATTTTTTTTTTGAATTTAAATATACCCGGTCTTGCAACATGAGTGAAATACACTCATAAATTCTTGCCAAATTTAGGAATGTTTTCAACACTTCTCTTGACTTTTTATTAAAAGATCATGCTCCAACAAGAGTTTAAGACCACTCGCTATGTAACGTAGCATACCACTAGCTAAGTTTAGTTAGTTAAGTAGAACAACGTTTTTAAAACTATCAATAATTAATTTGTGCTTAATTCAAGAATGATTTTAATATTTCTATGCCTTTCTCTGACTCACACATCACGAGAGCTTTAGTTCACCGAGCTAGCTATGAAAAAGACAAAGGAAAAGGCATGTGCAGAAGAGAGAATCATAAGGGACCAATGTCTTTTTCTTACAAGACAATGGTTACAACTTACAAGTTCATGTTTAATAATAATATAATAATAAGGTAATAATAATAATAATAAATAATAATAACTTTTTTGAAATCTATTCAACATTACCCCATGAATGTGAATATTACTAATAATTGCATTCTCTATCTGCTTCCCACTTGCTCTCTTTAGTTGTTCAACTAATAAATGTCTCTTATATATTTGCCTGATTCCCTTTTGATTATTTAACATTTTTAGACTTGGGGTTTCAAGATTTTTGATTTTGAAGCTCTCTGCAGAATCACATTTTCAACTTTCTTGATTATACAGTTTGGTTTTAGTATCTGTAAGTATGTTAAATAAGTATAAAGATAGTTTTTTTTTTGGGCAAAAAGTGTTAAAGATTGTTCTTTTCTTTGATTTGAAAGAATGGGGTTGCTTCACTTCACTTTGATTGTTAGTTGTATGTGTGAAGAAAGTGTAAAGATTGTTCTTTTCTTTGATTTGAAAGAATGGGGTTCTTCTTTTTTGCTTCAATTAGTAATAAATGCTGCATTTTTTTATTTTTATGTTTGTGTTTATCAAGATTGGTACTTTTTTGCCCATTTAGGGTGGGACAGAAGCTGATAATTGCATTTCTCTGATAGATGTTTATTTCTTTTTTCATGTATATGTGGTGAGAATGGTGTTTGGGGTGTTTTAGTTTTTGATTTTATTCTTCTTCTTGCATTTTATCAGTTTATTATTCCAATGCTTTACTAAAAGTATTAGAATTTTGGTTTTTCTTGTAAGCTAAGTGGCCTAAGTTTCGAATGGCCATGGAATCGTAGTAGCTCAATTGGTTTGCTAGCTGAATGTTTACCTTGTTAACGATGGTTCTATTCCCCATCTCGTAATCCCCTTCCCCTACTGCTGATGTAATTGTTATTTATTTTTTAAGCTTCAAATGGCTTCCTTTTTACTTACAGCTAATGTCACCATTTTTTTTATGTTTGTTGTATAGTTGAATTTCTGATTGTGTTCGTTCGACTTGTATTGTTGCTAGAGTATAGCGATGGGGAAGTTTGGATTGCGAAGCGTACTGTTATTTGCTGTTGTGGTTCACATTCTAGTAATATCAGCTGCTGCTGACATTAGGAATTTGAAGATATGGCCAATGCCATTATCGGTTAGCTATGGACACAGGAATCTTCAACTTAGTAATGAGTTTGTGCTCAAGACTGAAGGCAGCAAGTACCCTGATGCCTCTGGAATTCTCATTGAAGGTTTTTCAAGGTTACTTGATGTCATAAAGGTAGCTCATGTCGTTGACGCCAACTTCTCATATGACGGTCCTTCTCCGGTGCTAAAGGGAATCCAAGTGGTCGTCCTTTCTCCAAGCGATGAGGTATTGATCTCGTAGCGATTCATTCTTTGCTTTGAGCTTGGTCATTTAATTTGTCGTTATTCGGTTGTTTAACTGGTAAATGGTTCTGCATCTGAATGAACTATAGCTTTGTCAAAGGAAAAAAGTAGTACTTGGAAGAGCTTTGTCACTCTGTCCATGATAGACAAGCTTCCAATCATGTTTTGTTCATTTCATTAGAGATCCTCAGTGCAAGATACTCCCTTTGTCCCAATTTATGTGTGGTTACCAAAAAAAAAAAAACCTACACCACATAATATTTTGCATTCAAATGGTTTTAATTTCAACCCGAACTCTTGAAAGTTGTGGGTCACATGTATCTCCTTTATTCACTGGAGTGAACCACCGAAGTGTTCGGCAGATCACGCGTTAGGACTTTGAATTTTAACCAATTATCAGTCAAATGATGTTTAAATATTTCAGGTGCTTTTATTATGTTCAATTTATGTTGGTAGATTTTTTTACTTGAATTCATTTTCTAAACCAACTGAAAAAAACCTTGTGCAATGCAGCTGCAGTACGGTGTTGATGAATCCTACAACTTAACCATACCAGAAAAAGGGAACCCAGCCTTTGCATATTTGACGGTAGGTGTTATCAGTTTTTTTTGTGTTGATAATATGGCGCATCTCTTTAAAAGATATATTTGTCCAATCAAATGCATTTCCCTGTAGCTTTTCTGCAGTATCATATACTCTACGATACATCTTAAAGTGATTTTCGCCAAAATCAGTAGGCTAAGTTACAGTTAATAATTCTTCTTTCATAGCTGAAATTTTTTTAAAGATGAACTTTGTTAGCTTAGTTATCTAGTACTACAGTGCATCATAATGTCATGCATACCGTTCCTCTACACTTTTTGTGGTTACTTATTGAATTAGAAACTCACTAACCAAACAAATTTCGGTTGGTATTTGGGGAATATACTCCCTCAGAGACATTCTTTTTTAAAAACAGTTGCACATGCCATCTGTCAGCTTGTGTCTGTGCTTATATGGTTGGACAGTGAGAGATTGTTTTACGCTTGTTCTCATTGTAGGATCTTATCTGATAGTCATGATTTGATGCAGGCAAAAACAGTTTATGGGGCTTTGCATGGTTTTCAGGTTTGATGCTTCCGCTCGAGCTAAAAAGCTGTCAGTACTTAGTCAAGTATATGTTTGCTTTAGTTAGATGCTTTAATGTTTGTTTTTGGCATCAAGACAGACATTTAGTCAAGCATGCCATTTTAACCTTACAACCAGAGCAATTGAAGTTCATCAAGTTCCATGGACCATTGTTGATCGGCCAAGATTTTCTTATCGAGGGCTTTTAATTGGTGAGGAACTTTTCTAATAATTATTGGAGGGTTACATTTACTTATTTAATCTTGCTTTTCTAGTTTAACATAATGAATACTATCCAAGCAAGGAATTTAATGAAATAAGAAACCATGCCAGCAAGGTGTGTTTGTTTTCGCTTGGAAACTCTCCTACATCTGAAAAATTCTCATTTGAATTCAGTGCTCAACTGCATTCTCCTAGATTTAGCTCTATTAAGAGAGTGCAGTGTGAATGACCTTATCTTGTGCCTTTACCACATCATATTCTGTCAAGATCTCTTGCTAACTTAAAAATACTGATATCCTTAATTGTCTAACAGACACTTCCCGTCACTATCTGCCGTTGCCTGTGATATTGAAGGTCATTGATTCGATGGCTTATGCAAAACTGGTATGGTAACTCTCTGGCTACTGCTTTTCTAGACCTCTTAATAATCTTTTATTCATGTTTATCCAAGTCTTCTTGTACAAAACATCTATGTTTTTATGTGGAGTTCTTTGCATCCTCACCCTTGGAAATTTGGGAGCTGTGCAGTATTGTTAGATCCCACGTATTAGGGACTTCTAGGGAGGGTAGGATGTAGCAGACCTTACCCCTACCTTTGTGAGGTAGAGATGTTGTTTTCGATAGACCCTCGGCTCCAAAGACATATTTCCGAAGCAGAATTGCTAGAATAATATGACAATAAAATAGAAAGATACAAAGCAAATGAGACAACAAGTAGTAATACACACCGAAGAATAAGAGACTACATGCCTACTAAATATCACGCTACCTCTCGCACATAAAGTGTGACAGCACTCGACTACTTATTCAAGTTCTTATTGAATTAGCAAATTGATGATGCCACTAGAAACTCTCTGATGCCTGTAGGCAGCCCTTCGTGGAATGAAATGCTTATATCTTACTTCTTGTTGATTATCAAGACTCTGATCCTCACAATTTTCTCTATTCAGAATGTGCTTCACTGGCACATTGTAGATACACAATCATTCCCACTCGAGATACCTTCATTTCCGAAACTGTGGAATGGTGCTTACTCAAGTTCAGAGAGGTATACTGTAGCTGATGCTTCTGAGATTGTGAGGCAAGTTATTTCTTCATGCTTTTTCTTTCTTCCTTCCTTGGCTTTTGATGTGCAAATGACGTTTTGCTGATCCATGTAAACATTTAAGAGTTGCAGATATGCAGGAAGGCGTGGAATCAATGTATTAGCTGAATTAGACGTTCCAGGACATGCTAAATCTTGGTATGGAATGACATTCTATTTGGATATTAGTTGTTGAATGAAATGTCAACAAGATTTTTTTTTTCCATTCCTATTTAACCAATAGATCCTTGTGGTCCGGCTCTTCCCCGGAACTTCATACATAGCGGGAGCTTAGTGCACTGGACTTCCCATTTAACCAATCTAACAAGTTTTCATTTTCAGGGGTATTGGTTATCCTTCTTTATGGCCGTCCAAAAACTGTCAAGAACCACTTGATGTGAGCAGTGATTTCACTTTCAAATTAATAGATGGGATTCTCTCAGGTAAAGCTCAGTTGCATGTCACTTTACGACCCTCGTGAGTCAAAATAATAATCCATTCATGGTTTGGAAACTTTTCTGTGTTTCAGATTTTAGCAAGATATTTAAGTACAAATTTGTTCATCTAGGAGGTGATGAAGTGGATACAAGTAAGTTTCCATGTTCAGACAACTGTACTGACTATCATTTTTGTTTGAAGAAATATTATCCTCTGATGTATGATTTCATTTTGTGTGAACATAAAAGCATGCTGTTGCATTTGATAGTGAAAGTGTGAAGGATGTTGATCTATTTTGGAGCTGAATTGATTCTGTTAAAACACAAATTATCTTTGTTTGTGAATTTTCAAAAACGTGTAGCGTAGAAAAAATATTTAGGCGGGCCATGCAAAATGCAACGGATGTTATGATCTTACCCTCTCAAGTATTTTGTTGACTAATATACTCTGCCAGGCACCAAAGCATTTTTCTGCTCTGCACTCCGAATTCAGCTTCTTTATTCATAGGCGTTGCTTATATGCGCGAGCTAATTGAAGGTGGTCTTCTACAATGTAGATTATTAACATGACAGAGAATGTAGCAATGATCGACCAACAACCACATAACTTTAAATCCTTTAGTGCAAAAATTTACCATGTCCTTGAGCTTTTAATTCTGAAAGGATAGTAGTGAGGAAATCGAATCTTAATAGTTCAAATTCGGTAGCTGCATGAATTTGACGTGTGAAATGCATAAGAAATTATTACAAAAGGTACCTATCTACTAAAGTAATAATACATCTTCATGTGCCTTTGTCAATATACTAGACACATATATTTTTGTATTAGGCATTGACTTTAGTTTCAATCTATCTTACTCGGGTACTGATATTTTCTGCTTGTACTGTGTCTGACTTTAACTTTCAGCAACTTAAAGGTAATGTTTACTGAAACGTCCATTATTTGTTTCCTGCAGGTTGCTGGACGTTAACTCCTCGTATAAGCAAGTGGTAAAAATTTTGCCTTTTGAAGCTGAGATTTTAGTTTACTTTCCTTTTGCGCTTCGCCGGTTCACCCATCTCTTAAGTATATATTTTTATATCATTTTTCATCACTTCTATGATTTAAATTTCTTCAATGCTTTTGCTAATGAACTTTGCATTCCATTCGGATAATGTAGAATTCTCTTCTCTCAATATCCCTTTGACAAGTTTGTCTGACCATTAAAATAATAAACATGTTCTATTTGACAGGTTGAAGCAACATCGGTTGAATGGAACCAGTGCTTATGAGTACTTTGTCTTGCGAGCACAGAAGATAGCTTTATCCCATGGATACGAAATTATCAACTGGTAAGAAGGACTTTCATTATGAGATTTCTAACAGTAACTGGTTTTTAACTTATCATATTCAAATTTGCAGGGAAGAGACATTCAATAATTTTGGAAATAAGTTGAGCCCAAAAACTATAGTACACAACTGGTACGTCCTCTTGTCGTGTGATATAAACTGGAAGGTCCATATTAGTTCATATATCTGTTGTCTTTTTTCATTTCCTTTATTCTTATCCATGATGAATATGAAGACTAACCTAGGATTAGGGTAGCAGGTAGCAGTTTGTTGTCTTGATATCCGTCCATACTAGTAGTTGTAGTATTGCTCTTGTAGTTTCTTGTCCTTCATTTTCTATTACTATCTATTGTTTCTTATACTTTAATTATCATATTATTTTTGTTGTAGTTACGGTTCTGTTTCTATCTGCTATTTCTTATACTTTTGTTACTTTTTTTTTTGGGACTGCTTTGGACTATTTGTCGTTGAGCTGAGGGTCTTTCGGAAACAACCTCTCTACCTTTGAGGTAGGGGTAAGGTCCGCGTACACTCTACCCTCCCTGGACCCCACTTTGTGTGACTACACTGGGTATGTCGTAGTTTTGTGAAATTCATGATAGCATACCCAGTGTAATCCCACAAGTGGGGTCTGGGATACAAAAAGTGAGCAATAAGGTGTTACCCAGTCGATTGCAAAACTTTTCCTAAAACCAGTTGATGGACTAACCTTGTGTTTGTATTATATATGGCAGGCTCGGGGGCGGTGTTGCTCAGCAAGTAACTGCAGCTGGATTGCGGTGCATTGTTAGCAACCAGGACAAGTGGTATTTGGACCATATTGATACCACATGGCAGGACTTCTATTCAAATGAGCCACTAACTAATATTACAAAGCCTGAACAACAACGGCTGGTTATCGGGGGTGAAGTTTGTATGTGGGGTGAGCATATTGATGGATCAAACATTGAAACAACCATATGGCCTCGTGCAGCAGCAGCTGCAGGTAGTTTTTTTTCTCTCTTATTGAATTTGTCTTCCTGGAATATATTTGTGTCTTTTCTTTTATTTGTTTCACAAAGTATTTGTCTTCGAAGTGAAAATATCCCGCATGCAAGGTGTATACATAAGGTAGAGAATGTGAATTAGATTAGAAGTACCAACCTCTACAATGAGTGACCAATCATCTATATACTTATTTGAATCTCATCGGTGCTCCAAAATATTTACAATAACATCAAAAAGTTCCTTTGTTCTGACCAGAAGCATTTTTCATCTTTTGAACACCCTTGGATTTCTTTTCTTTCTTTCCACAAAAATTATCATGTACTTGTGCTGGAGGGTGGTAGCAAGGTGCCTCGTAGAATTAGTCTAGGTGTGTGCAAGCTTGGTCGAGACAACACGGTTGTCAAAAAAAAGAAAGATATACCGTCTTACTAGCTTTGACATAATATAGCTCTCATGGCACATACGCCAGATTATCAGATGAACTAAAGCTTTTTTCTCTATCCGTGCTTCTTGTTTCTTTCATGTGTAGTAGGAGTTATGACATGTTGCCATATATGATTCCAGAAGAGGATATATAGCCTCCGAATGACATGTTAAATACAATCATCTTTCTCATTATAACATTTCTTCTTTGTCATTGCTGGTTAACTCACAAAAGAGAGGCTATGGACCGCTTATGACAACATTGCCAAGAATCCAGAACATGCTGCTCGCAGGTTGGCGTATTTCAGATGCCTATTGAATCAAAGAGGAGTGGCTTCTGGTCCATTAAACGGAGGCGGGCGAGCTGCCCCAGATGAACCAGGTTCTTGCTATGAGCAATAGTTACCTCAACTGTTCTATTTTCTCTCATTCTTTCATCAATCCTTCTAAGAATAAATTAAAATCATATATATATGCATTAGAAGTTGATATCCATTGTAAGGCAACGCTCTCTGTTGTAATTCTTTCGAAGGAATATGAAAGTTATATCAGCCTTATTTATAAGTTCAATGGCAGTCAATTATTGTCTCACAAGAAACCTTATTATATGTTCTCTTCTTCAAGGAAAAACTCTTGAAGTTTTATGAAACTGTACATTTCAGTTTGGAAGAAATATACTAAAAGTAAACTCGGTGTCAATCAGATTTCACGTTACAAGATTAGTTTTAGAAATGCTAGAATCATGAACACTTCAACAAAAGCCTTGTCTATCTTGTCGTTGATAAGTTCTATCATAAGGTGCTGCGTTTCATTGTGAAACTCCACTGATCAACTACTAACATCTAGTTACTGAACAGATCTCGAAAGAGAGGTCTTTCTTTATGGTAATGACAGTGTATGATAGGAAGTACAAAATACCATCTAAATTCATCCTATTTGGGAACATCGATAAATGCAAGAATTTTATTATGCCAATATGTCACAAGATATAAATAGAGTTAAAACAACTCTGTTATCTCGAAATTTTGTACATGGATAACCATTTCAACAGGCAAAATTTAAGCTTAAGTTTTCAAGCATTTCTGCATATTATGGTTTCCATGGCGGAGGTGGGGGTGGACTCATTGGATATAAAGGCGGAACAGCTGAGAACATTGTATTCTTGTCAATACCATAGCCACCAGTACCAGTTAAAGAAACCAGTGCAGCAACAAGTCCTGCATTTCCTGCTAGTGTTGGTTCTGTATAGCTGAAATTCGCGCGTACATCTTTGAACTTATCAAATTTATCAGGTCCTCCTACCATGGCTCCTGTTATGTTATGAACATTGGGATTTTTAGTGTCTCTCCATCTCCATCCTCCAGTGCATGAGTACTTTGTTTTACCAGTAGGTATTGATGCACCTCTATGATGAACATGGTTTGGGAATTTGTCTCCATATCCCACTATGTAGCTCATCTTCAAGGGATTTTCACCTAATATATAGTTCATCTGTTTTTCAATGACAAAATGTTAGGACATAAACATTACTCCCCTCCGTTTCAGTTTGTTTGTCTGGTATTGACTTGACACAGAGTTTTAAGTAAAAATAAACTTTTGAATCTTGTGATCTTACATTAAAGATAGGTAAAATGTACGAAAATGTCATTTATTCTTGTGGTTGTAGAACATAGAAAATGTTTAATTTTTGGAAAATGACTTCTGTCGTATCAAACACACAAAGGGATTGGTGTGCAGACCTGGAAAGTGGCAAAACTGCGAAGTTCTTCCAAGGTGATAAAGAAAGGGCCACAGTACCATCCAGGAACACCAGTGGCATTCAAGTAGTCAACAAATAGTGATGTCAAAAAGGCTGCATTTGCTACATACTGCAATGGCTGACCACGCCCATGATTCAACTGGATAAGTCCACCTAAAATATGTGAAATCAGACGCGAATTCAAAATTTGAAATTTATTGGTTCGGAAACCACCACTACTTTTTTTTGAATTGGGTTCTACCTACTGGGTAAGAAAGTGGCATCGGTAGGCGCTAAGAATTCAGTGGCGGTAACTAAAATTTTCACTAAAGAGATTCAAAATATAAAGAAGTAAATATGTGTAGAGGCCATGGGGGCTCAATATCTACCATATATAGATTTAAAAAAAAATATTGACCCTGTATATATAATGTAATTTTCGACAAAAGGGGTTTCTATGAACCCCTTTCGATACCCTAGCTCCGCCCTGGTTAAGATCCTAGCTATCCAAACCAATTATAGTTTGTTGAACTTCCACCTAATCTAGGACTATATATAACAACCTCAACAATTGAGACCCCTTTTCAATCTATCTTTAGAAGTAGGGTGAGTGAGTCTATTCCATTTTCCCGTGAAGGTTTTGGGTATAGAAGATTCCACCAGACCTAACGTCTCTATCAACTAATTTCTCTTTACTGGTGCACGAGGAGGTCTCAAGTTCGAAACTCCTTGCCAACGAAAGCAAGGGGTTTCCTTCTGGGTCGAGCTCGTCGCACTGGGCTTGCCTAATGCGGGTTACCTCTCCTATGTGGGTTGCGAGTTATTGCATAGGAGCGGGTGTTTTACCCTGTGCGCACCCAAAGGGTAGCGGACTAGCGGCTGCGGGTTACCTTTGTCATAAAAAAAAAAAAACTATCTTTCCAACCGGTGAACTAAAACATGTTTAATCAAAAACAAGTTCTTGCAAGAGGACAAGGCATACCTTTAGTGAAGTTGAAGACCTGGAACCTCTGTAGATAGGAACACATGGTAAGGCCAGTGATATTGTGATAGCTACTCAACATTTCCTCATAAGGGTAACCTGGATTCAAGAATATCCTCATCCTAGTTAACAGCAACATAGCTGCAGGCACCTTGTTATCCCAACTCAACACACTCAAATCCGGGATCATGAAGCGTGCATTTGTATTCTTAGACAATACAGGATTAGTAGCCAACGATATATATGTTTTATTACCAGTAGCATAGTATAGCCAAGCTGATCCCCACATATGCTCGTCGAAGTAGTTTGTGGAGTTGTAGAAAGGTTCAATGTATGGATTTCCACGACAATATGAAGTCCGTTTGCCTAAGTCCCGGGCAAAGTCAAAGAGAGTCTCTGCTCCTTTAACTAGCTTTCTTGAATATTGTTTGTTATCCCGGAATACTATGGAAGCAGCAGCTAATGCTGCTGCCATTTCAGCGGCCAGATCAGGTGCTGAAGTAGCTGTTTGAATAGGGCGTTCATAGTTCATGTCTTCTGGCCTTTGCCAGCAGTAGTGATCATCTGGTTTTCTTGAATTATTCAAAGCCCCACCAACCTGAGATCAATGAAAATTGGAACCATATATAATTTAGTATGAACAGTCTAATATTAGGATTAAAGCTTCACTTCAGTTGAGTTCAAACGCGGATCTAGGATTTGAACTCTATGGATTACACTTTATTGGTTCTTAGCATTTAACTTAGTGTATTCTTAAAGGTTCAAACTTACTATTCGTTGCAATTTATGTGGATTTTTTATACTTTAAATATATGATTCACGTCAAAAGTACTGAGTTCAGATGAATCAAATTAAATGGCAATGTTGCATATGCCTTTCGCATTTGAGAATCCTGCCTGTTATTCCACTGAATATTACGTGATCTTTTTACTTTATGAATACATTAACTAAATATTAAAATCAAGACACCATTTTTAGTATGTGGTAGTAAAAACATACCTCCATCCACTAATTAACAATCTTTAATTAAAAAAGGGATAATGCATAAGTACCTCTAGACTATGATCGAAATTCCAGAGACACACTTAAACTTAATTAGGATTCTATTACCCCTTAAACTAATTTAAAATGGAATAAATACACCACAAACGCTGACATGGCATAGAGAGTGTGCACACACTCTTGAAGGCAAGTGATGAGTGCACAAATTGGACACATGTCATTTTTTTATTGATAACTTTATAATTAGTTAGTACACATATTTATTGACAATAAAACTAATATATATTTAATTATTTTTATTCTTTGTAAAATTTATTTTAATTTCTTTTCACTTTAAACTTTTTTCTAATTAATTTATTATTTTTCACTTTTAATTATTTAAAAAAAATTATGTGTATGGACCCTACCGTAGGCTGGGGGAGCTACGTAGTTGTCAGGGTGTCCAATTAAACACCTTTTGTTGAAATAGATATATTATATATACAAGTAAAATGATACACGAAATGATTAGTAGCCCAGTGATTTCAAGCACCTCGAATGAGCTAGTGCTTGCGTGCTCGAATCTCATTAGTTAGCAGAACTTGATGTTTAAGGACAATAATATTACCTGGGAGTAAATTTTGTCAATTTTAGTTGCAGATGAGTTGAAAGTACGAAGCAAGTAATCAGTGCCCCATTTGATGATGTCTGTGATGTGCTCATATTCACCAAGGGCTCTGTACTTGTGTTCATATTCAATCACACTCCAACTCAACATAGTCATTGCAAATGACATTGGATAATGGAATTTTATGTTGTCTCCAGCATCATAGTATCCTCCAACCAATCCCCCTTTAACATCTGTAAGTTTTGATCCATCTTGTAAACCTGAGTCTCCTCTCCATGGTATTCCATTGCTCTTTGGCAATTTCCCAGCTGCATATATACATATGCAAAGAAAAAACAAACTCATCATACTAATTCAAATTAGCTGAGTCACGAAAGGGTAGAATGTACACAGACTTTACTCAGCTATGTTAAAACATGCATTGATGGTCTAATATTCATAAGCCAGATGCAGAATTTTAAGTTTTCGAGTTTCTATAAAGATTCCAATTACAAAAGTTACTGAGTTCACATAAACTCGTAACTATTTAAGACGTGTTAAAACTTTTAAAGACATGTGAGTCAACTTTATCAATATTATTGCAAAATATTGAGATTTGTTAAATACTTTTGGCTATTTCGTTCTTTATATGCTTTTACTCGAAAATAATGACTTGGCATTCGTAGTAGTTAAGACGATTATAATTTTAATCGTTTATACATATCTATCCAAACACATATTGTTCACTTATAAAAATTAGTTTTAGCACTTGAAAATACTTTTAAACATTTAAAATCGAACAACTATTTGTCATCAGCTAACTCAAACAGGCTCTAAATCTTAAAAGTCAAAACATAAATATTCTAGATTTTAACCTATGCAAAATAAAGTTATCATTGACGAAATCAAAGAATGATCAAAGTGAGGCTCCCCACTAACTCATAATTAAAATAATGTTCCCTAAATCAGTCAGTTCTTTTTTTCTTTTTCTTTTCATAAGGCAAATGGAAAATAAGGAAGAAATTATGAGGTGAGAATCAAACTCTCATCAATAAAGTAAAAATTTAAATAACTAACCAATTGAACTATTAAAATTCCCGTTGGATGAATTTTTTCCCTTCACTAGACCGAGAAAAAACTATTGAAGAATGTCATAAAGTATTAGGTATGAGATCAAAATGTTACTATAATAATCTATAGAATTGATTTAATTTATCTTAAGTTGTTAATTTTAAAAGGAAAACGTGACATTTATAATTGGACTTAAAGCATCATCAGTGACGACATATTAATAAGGCCAAGTCATACAAGGGAAAGAAGACTTTGGTTTATTAATTAAATTATTATTTAACTTACAATTTTTATTTTTTATTTTTGCTAGAGAAGGAATAAAAATGTCCCTGCCAAACTAGGAGTAAGATTTTTTTCTGGACCCATTTTATTAGTTTCTAGGTCAAGTGCTAAGGATGTTCTAACTTCCAATTCAATGTATACTTTTCTCCTGTTCATATGTTCTAAATTCCTTCTTAGAAATTTCTCTACATTGGAAGGAGGAATTTTGACCCTATATATATAAAACTTTTAAAATTTTGAACATATAATTTCAAAATTATGACGAGATCATTACTAAAAACTTTAATGTGTATTATTTAAATCATTAATTCGTCTTCTCGAGTTCACAATTTTTTTTAACTTTAGCCAAAATTCAGTCATTTTTGCTTCACTTTAGCTATTTTTACTTAAACTTCGGTATATAATTAAAGTTCAGTCATTTTTGTCCAAACTTAACGAAATGGAATAAGCTTCATATATTGATGTTGTCAAGCTTAATTTTAGACGTGACATATTTAAAACGGTATATGTGGAAAAAAAACAATTAAATTGATGAATACAAATTAAATGTCGTGTCAAAACGGACTGCCTCAAGAATTTTTTACTACTTAGGTTGTAGCCCTAGCAATTCTTTTTTTCTTAATTAAATGTTTCAAGTTCGAATTTAAGTACGATTTTTTTTATAGGAAGTGTTTTCCTTCGAATGGAATTTTATACGGAGTACGTCTCCAAATTAATTATATATCAATACAGATATCAAACACCGATAAACTCCATAAAAAACAATCAAACTTTAGACCAACACTACTTCATTCAACATAATGTTTTGATACTTCTTAACAAGAGCATGTCACAAAGAACAAATAACAATAATAATAATATTGGCACGTAGTATAATTAGAAAACTAGTAACGTGTCTATTTCACCAATGACTAATCACGTTAACAAGCATCATAAAGTAATTTATGAGTATATGAAAATAGAAAAATATGTACTTTTTAGTATATGTTTTACCAAGTCTATCTCCATACGTGTACCAAAAGTCATGAACGTTACTATAATTCTGTGGAATTTCAAATAACAAACACCATGTTTATAAGGAGCAATTCTAGCCTATTATAATTATTATTATTACTTTCCTAATCAAATAACTTTATTTCTTTCCCTTTTTTAGCTACTCTTTAACATATCTATATACCTTTTACACATCATCAAAGGAAAATGACAAAGTAGAACATTAAAAGTCGGTTCTTTTTATTTATTTTTATCATCGTATTTTTCAAGTTAGTTTGTTCATCTTGATTAATTCTTGTTATTACAAGTATATTACATCATTTTATTATTAAAATTTGAATGAATGAAATCTAAAATCTGAAGTTCATGATTCTTAATCAACTTTATAATTCCCTTTGATTTATATTGTGATATTCATTTCAGGTTCCTCCTTAATTTTAACATAGCTCCAATATGAATTTTGTGGATTTTACGTATTAAAATACTTAGAATATAAATATTCAAAATTTACATATTTTACTTTTTAATTATAGTTTAAAATTACCCTTACCTATACTTCTTCACTACAATTAGGACAAATACATAAATGATTTTATCATCTTCTCAAACTAAGGGTTTTTCTTCCCTTTTATATCACGATCTAGTAATTTGATACTCAAATATGATACCAAAGACATAAGCATAGCTAGAATTTGAAGTTTATGCATTTAAAATTTTATTTTTTAAAATTTCTAAATTCTAAATTAATAGTTTTTACATATTTAATGAATTTCTTACTGCAAGTTCAGAGTTCAAATCAATATTCAGCTGAACCAATTACATATTCAGTTGAATCAATTACGAGAGTCGGATTCATCTCAATTCATAAAAAAACACAAATTACCTTGAGAGTCCGACTCATCTCAATTCATTATTATTATTACTTTTTATGTTAGGCAACTCAATTTATATTGTCCATGCGCTGAGATGTCTGAACCGTGTCGAGGGGTGTTGAGTCTCACATGTTCCTATATGAATTTGAGTAATTCTCTCATCGCGAGCTAGTTTTGATGTTAAGTTAAATTCAGACTCGATCTTTTCTAAACCAATTTTTGATCATTTTTTCCCATGAAATTGTTCTTATTTGGCAAAAAAAAAAAGAGTTAAAAATTGGATGACTGAAGAGAAAGGAGAAAAACGTACATTTCTGGGCGTCGAAGAACATGAGAGCCTTATGAAGGGCAAAAGTGTAATTATCAGGTAGCGAAGGTTGAGATTTATGCTTCGGCCAAACTTTCACGACGATCGTCGGAAGTGCAATCACGGTAAACGCAACGATAATTCCGATGAACGTATACTTTAACGCTTTTCTGCTACAAATTATACATCCTAAATCGACGTATTTCTTCTTCTTCTTCTCCGGCGGACCTAACAACCAACTCTGTTGCGTTTCATCCAAATTCCGACTACTCTGAGTACTCCGATCGTAATTATCGTA
>JAJOOS010003593.1:0-31381 GCA_029582725.1 Solanum chiquidenum | reverse complement strand
ATCAATTAATAATAATGAACAATCTACTTATAATTAAGTGCTTCTCTGAAGCATTTCTTGATACCTCTTGAAAGATTCAAGCTTTTGTAATCTCATCCTTTTGTGAAACTTCTTGATGAACAAGTCTGCAACGTTATCGATCTCGTCTTCAAGCACAAAGTTCTCTCCTTCTTCCTCTTTGAAATTCCTTACCATGTCTATAGCTGATGCATTTGGATCACCTAAGTACTCGTCCTCTTCATCGAACAATGAATGTGTCAAATCCGGATACTTATCATTATCATAATCGTAGTTTTCTCCATTGCTTAATAGTAGTATCTCTTCGTTAGCCTCGTTATGCTGATAGTGTAAAAAATCTTCATCGACTTCAGGGGCGTGGTTGTAGAGTACAATGGCCTTATTGTTTTCGTCTTCGTGATCTTGATCTTGATCTTTATGGCCTAATAGTGAATGAATCTTGTGAGAAATGGCCTTAGTTCCTAGGCCAGATAGAGAGAGTTTCTTGGATTTGAGCAATGATAAGACCATTAACTTAGCTTTTATGGCCTCAGTTTTGCTTTTGATGGCTGTTGATTTTGATTTGGCTATTGTGGATAGTACTGACATAACATGTTTTAGGAATTTAATTGCTGAGTTGTTCTTCATGGCTACTCTCAAACACCAGAAATGATCTGAAAAATTATCAAATATAACACAAGTTTAAGTCAAGATATAAAGAAGTGTATGAAATTTTAGGTACTCATATTGACATGAAAAACTCTGGTTTGTGGAATAAGAGAATCTTGTATATGTCGGTGCACAAAGCATTCCGCATTAGCAGGGTTCTAGGAAAGATCTTATATATGTTGGTGTACAAAACATCCCGCAATAGCAGGGTTCTCGGAAAGATCTTATATATGTTGGTGCACAAAGCATCTCGCGTTAGCAGGGTTATAGGATGGATCTTGTATGTCCATTTTGTGGAGTAAGAGGCCATTTTATCAACTAGGGAGGGGCCAAGTTTGGGAGATAGGGATATCAATTCTTGGAGCTAAACTAAAAGAAAAAGAAGAATTAGTGACAAAAAAACTTATGTCGCTAAACAACAAAAACTCGTTACTGATTCTATTTAACAACAGATTACCAAAAAATCTTGTTAGCTACGAGCTATTTAGTGACAGATATCCTCATACAAACATGTGATTGAAGAAATAGACAAACACAAAGATTTTACAAACTATTCAAAAGTATAAAATGTACTCCAAACATAGAATAAGAAGAGTTATTATTCACAAATCTTACCTTTAAGAAATTGTTCAACACCAACCCAAGAGCAAACTTCTTTTGAATATCAATTTATACTTGCCAAAATTACAAGTGACCTCACTTAGATTTGGTTTAAACATCCAAAAGTATTTCTAGGATACTGTATATGATTTCTTCCAACTTCAATATATAAAGCTAACTTTGATATTCCTAGGGAAGTGCACATCCATCAACTTTCTGCCCACCTTACACCTTTTTTTAAAGAAAAAGTTGTGTAAAAACACGCCTAAACTATCGTGTTTTTGTGAGTTTCATACCTATTTATAGTTTTCTTTGCCTACCTAAACTATACTCCCTTTGTATTTAAATACATATCGATGCTGTGTTGGCCGAATATTTGTTCTCAGTCGACAACATGTGCTTGTAGGCCAGCTCAACATCGATATGTGTTTTAATACAAAAGTAGTGATAGTTAATGTAAGACACTCATGAAAAAGTTAATTAAGGTATGAGACTCGTAGAAATATGATAGTTTAAGTGTATTTTTTATTATTAACTATCTGAACTGCCTTTCGAAAACAACTTCGCTACCTCTACAAAATAATGATAATGTATGTGTACATTATATCCTTTTAGGCCTGACTTGTGAAATTTTACGGGATATGTTGTTGTTATTGTTACCAAAACCTCGTTTCGACCCTACCTTCGACAAAGACATAATAATACATTGTATTTACTTAAATATTTATAGTAAAGTACGTAACCTTCAACTTGCTCACCATGTTACACTTAATTTTTTTAGTGTTAAAACTATTCTTAATTACAACTCTTTTTCTCTATACTTCCTAGTTAGCTTCTTCTATTTGTGTTTGGATCACATTAATTTTCGAGTTAGAAACACATTCAAAATATGAACTTTATGAGATTGAGGTCAGATATTCTACAACAACGTAACTCATTTGATTTTTGAATTCAGATGAATTCATAACTTACACTCTACATCCATTCTTTGTCTCTACTAACCAAAGTTCAGGTAAATGAAAAACAATCACGTAGTCATTTTTTATCTTTATGATTTTCATTCACTTTATTAACCGTTTGATTGGTACTTCCTAGTTTCTTCTCTTCTTTAACTTTTCATTTTTCTCACCACATGCTATACACTAATTCACCCACAAAACAACTTTACCATTATTTGTCTTTTTGCCTAAACAAAAGCAGTATCTTTTCTACTTTCACTACACATCATCAACAAAATAATACAAAATAAAGTTTATAGCATAGTTACATCAATAACTTTTCCATGAAGTAACTCTAATTAAATTTCAGTTTTCTTATTGGTTGATACATGACCATACCTATATAAAAAAAAAGGGTAGGGGAAAAAAAGATTCTTGCTTTATCTAAAGGGGAAAAAGTGTTGATTAATGACTTAATTTTAATGATCGACGGTAGCGGATTTAAAATTTTTATTAAGGAAAATTTAAAAATGTCTAGAATTTAAATTTGGAATCTTGAATTTTAAACCTCCTTAATCACTGAGCCAGTCTTAGTCTTATATTCAGAAAATTCAAAATCTATATATATTCACAAAAACAGAAAAATAACTTATATATATTGTGTAATTTTTGTATCGAGGGATTCAAATGAACACCCTCACATCTTCTTAGATCCGACTTGGGATCAAGAACATGATTAGAAGCTAATCAAGACCAATTATATGACAAAGTATTTTTGTGTATAAGATAAAATTTTCACTTTAATACACATGCTAAAAAAGATATATAAAAGTTCAATTGTAATTTGTAAGTTCCCTATTCGTCTATTCTTTTTCTTCTTTTTTTTTTTCCTTTTTTTTTCTTTGCTTAGTGATGAATCAAAGCTTATTTTATCTTTCTTTTTTTTTGTTTTCTTTTGAAAGAGGAGAGTGTTTGGTACGGAGATGTTTTTCAATTTTTTGTGTTCGATTGGTTAAATTATTGGAAAATACATTTTTTTAGAAAATAAGTTTCTTAAAAATGAGGAAAATGACTGTCTTAGTAAAAAATAAGTTTCACAAATATCATTTCATATTGATTATGTCCGCCTCACCTTTTAATACTATTTTCCGCCACATCCCATCACCCCACTACTCCCACGGCCCACCTCGATGTTCACCTTTTATGATATTTATTTAGATTATATACAAAATACGGATAATATTTTTCTGAACACATGTTCCCTGCCTCTTTTTTGTTTCTTCGAAACTAAGAGTTCACGTGGGTAGGCATGCATTTCTTATTTGTCTATTCTTGTTATTAATTCATACTCTGATTTTTTAAATATTAAATCATATTAATTTATTATAATTAAATAATTAAAATGTATATTAGTTAACTATAATTTAGTGATAAAAAGACGCGTTATTCTTCATCTTTTTTTTATTAGAGTTCGATTAAATTTTTCTCAATGTATGTCATTTTGGCAATGAGATATTCAATATTTGTGACTTTATAAATAGACGAGTCTAGAATATTCAAGAAAGTGTTGGTGTCACTATGTCATTCAACTCAAACTATATATTATTTAGTGTTGTTGTCACTATGTCATTTAACTCAAATTTTTATTTGATGATTTTTTTTCTTTAAATACACTCATGGATGAATTTCTCTTGAAATACTTTACTTTATGATTTGAACTCATCTCATCGTTTTCTTCTCTACGTTTATGTCATGCTAGTTGGTTCCACTCGAGCAAGTTAAGACATCAATTGTCAATTTCGCTTCAACTCTAGACTCGAGGTGTGACAAACTTTTATCATGGAATTTCGAATTCCACCAATGAAAATTATATTGTGATGAAATTTCACTTTTCCTCAACTAAAAGAGAAAACAAAGTGCTATAGCAAATAGGGTCCTAGCAAATATGCTTATTAATGGGCCTGGGCTGGATTGGGTTAATATTCCAGATCATTTATGGGCCTATATTATATATATATATATATATATCCATTACATTTGCAAATTCATATAATTAGTCTGCTCGATTGGTTTAGTGTATGAGACTTGTTTTGATAAACAATTAGGAAATATTATCTAAATACACATCCTACTTTATCATAATTTCTAAAATTTCCTATCATTTAAAAAAAATTCAAAAATCCCCTCCCGGATACATCACTCTCCTCTCGCTGATACATCACTATCCTCCTCTCGGATACATCCCTCCTCTCTCAAATACATTCCTCACCTGTGTATCCAAATGTTTGCTGATATATCCGAAAGTCCAATGATGTATCCTGATATATATACCCTCTCTGATACATCTCTCCCTTCTCGGATACATCTTTCACCTATGTATTCAGATGTCTAGTGATGTATCCGAAAGTCTAGTGATGTATCATAAATTCATAAATTTTAAGGGATTTTTGTAATTTCAAAAAGAGTAGGAAAATAATGTAATTAGCTCATAACACTATGAGATTTATGTAAATTGTACTACAATTTATTTAGGTAGACCAATCTAGAATGTCAAATGTCAAATATGCTAAATGGGCTATATGTCAACTAAAAGTGATGTTACATGTCAAATATGCTAAATGGGCCTGGGCTGTATTGGGTCAATATCTAAATCATTTATGTGCCTAGGTATATATTTCATATAATTAATTAAGGAGAATACATTTACAATTTCATACAATTAATTAATTTCATTTGCAATTTCACATAATTAATAAATTCACAATTTCATTATCATTATTAATATACAACAACAATATTGAGATTCCACACGTGGATTTAGAGAGGATAGGGTGTACACATATCTTATTCCATACATGGAGGTAAAAAAATTATTTTCAAAAGATCCTTAACTCAAATACGACAAATACGAAAACAAAAAACGACAATAAAAAAAATATAGTAACTATTGCAAAAACAGTAACAACTAGCGTGACACAGGAAACATCAACTATATTACGTAATATGAATTAATATAACTTACCGATTTTTATCCGGTTGAGGTAATAAATAATAATTTTAGGCGTTTCATTTTCGATTTTTTAACAAACAGTAGTTTTTCGCGGGAGACTCGTTAAGCTAAAGACGGAAATTTGGCGGTAAAAACCCTAACAGACGAAACACGTGTCAAATTCTAATTGGCTATCCCTACAGCTTTGTCGGCTATGTATGGACATAAACCATATGACATACACTTTATGTATTTCCCGCCCTAAAGTTAGGGTTTATAGCTAAACAGAGCAAACAAACAAATAAAAAAAAATAAAAATTGTTCATAGAGATAGAGAGAGAAAGACGAGGGAAAATTAGGGGTTTTTTAGTTTTTGAAGAATTTGGATCTAATTATACAGATCTGAGAAATTTGTTGAATTTTGGGTTCTGGGTTTGGTTTTTTTAGGAGTTGTGGATGAATATGGAGGAGCTGAAGAATCATTCGAATTCTGAAGAGAATGGTTCTGTGGACTCTCTTGAAGTTCGATTTACTGATTTCTGCAAGGTACTGTTAGTTTTGTTGAGTTTGATTTTAGCTTGTAAATACTTCAGCTGAAAATCCCGGTTTTTTTGGGCTTGATTCAGTTAAGAAAGAAGAAAAAATTGTTCGTTGTTGTGTTTTGTTTGTTATTTTCTTAAAAAAATTCATTTTGTGAAACCCCATGTATGAAAAATTTGTTCTTTAACAGTTTCTGTTATGGGTTTGGCGATTTTAGTATTTTTAACATTTGATTTACAGAATGAGTTTCTTGTTTTCTGCATTTTTTTACTTGTAGCTTAGAGACCCATGTATGCAAATTTTGTTCTTTTCCGGTTTTGTTAATGGATATGACGATTTTAATTTTTTTTAGGTGGATTTTAGTTTTTTTATTACGTTTGTTGTTTGATTTACAGAATGAGTTTCTTGTTTTCTGCATTTTGAAATCGTAGCTAAGAGGCCCACGTGTGCAAAATTTGTTCTTTTTCTGGTTTTTTTTATGGGTGTTGCGATCTTAATTTTGTCTTTAGGCGGATTTTGGTAGTTTTTTCATTTGTTGTTTGATTTACAGAATGAGTTTCTTGTATTGCATTTTCTACTTGTAGCTCAGAGACTCATGATGCAAATTTTGTTCTGTTACTGATGTGGTAACTTTGGATTTTAGTATTTTTAGCATTTGTTGTTTGATTTACAGAATGGGTTGTCGATGGGCGAGAGTTTTATGGTAGAAGCAAGAAAGCTGTTTATGGACAGTAAACATCTTTTACTGTCGAATAATGCTGCTATTGGAGCTATAACGGTAAGTCGTCATGATGCTCTCTTTTGTTGATTTAGTATGAAATGATAAGTTAGGTGGTTTTAATATGGACTATAATTGATTTGAGTGTGTTCTTCATCAGCCAGAGGAAGTTGAACGGTATTGGTTTGCGTTTGTTCTGTTCTCGGTGAAGAGACTAAGTGAGAATGAAGCGAGGAATTCAAGTAATGGGATTGAAGGAAATGGATTTGATCTATGCCAAATTCTGCGAGGGGCGAAACTCAAGTGCGTTTATCTACTGTTCTTTGTGTTTCTTGTTAAAGTCCTGATTTTATCTCTGTTCTTATGAATTTTGTTTCGTTTGTTATAGTGTTCTAGACTTCTTCAAAGAATTACCACAATTTATTGTTAAAGTTGGTCCAGTATTAAGCAACCTATATGGCTCAGATTGGGAGAAGAGACTTCAGGTAATGATGACATGGAGGGTTAATCTCATGTTCTGCAGCTATTGTTGTTTCTATTGGCTCCCTTTGTCCTAACGTATGTGGCACAGTTTTTCGTGACACCGTTTTTTTTAAAGTTAAGTTGTTTCCTATTATAGAATGTGACATTCTTTTTTGAACGGACTAAAAAGGAAAGTGTGCCACATGTATTGGGACAGAGGAGTTATATATTATTATTAAGCATTTTATTCATGCGCTTAAATTTATTTGAACTGTTGTATTAGGCAAAGGAATTGCAGACCAACTTTGTGCATTTGAGCCTTTTAAGCAAGTGGGTACTCTTTTCAAGCACTAATTTCCTCTTCTTATATTGCTCTGTGATGTTCATTCCTTTAATTCTCAGGATGTGGCTTTTTTGTGGTACATTTGATAACATTTTTACTGCTTTTAGGTACTACAAGCGCGCATATCAGGAGCTGTTTTTGTCAAGTGATAACAATGAAGACAAGCAGTCTGCTACTTCTAATTCGATTATCCTCTTGCCACAATATTATCGATTTGGCTGGCTGCTTTTTCTTTCACTTCGTGAACATGTATTCAGCCGCTTCAAGGACCTTGTGACATGCACAAATGGTTTAGTTTCTGTGCTGGTCAGTTTCTATACTATTTAGTTGATTGCTTGGGTTCTGTCCGGTTTATTCTATTATATGTGTATGTTGTATTGGGCATGCTGATAATAGACTCTGTATAACTTGTGTGCAATGTTGTAAAGGTTAAGTCATGAAGCTAGGCGCACTTTAGGTTTGGTGCTGAGCATCATGTAAGTGTTTAGTACAGGCACTAATGTGCTTAAGGTGGAACTTAATGGAAACATCATTGTTTTTTTTCGAAATTGGTAACTTATGAGGCCAGTGGGTTTATTGTTCATCTGCACATTTTCTGCACCAAAATGCATACTTCAGCAACACTTCTCATTTAAACCAGCTGAGCTGGCTCATTTATACTCTTTTTTTTCTTTGATATAACTAGCACAGCAGTTATGTATTCAAGAACTAAATACAGTGCATCTAATCATCTTTACCATTGCAATTCTATGGATTGGATCATACCATGTTGCTCTTTAGAAATAGGTGACATGTCTGACTACTGTTTCATAACCGTGGTGCAGGCAATCTTAATAATACATGTGCCTGTCCGCTTCAGAAATTTCAACATCAATGACTCCCCGCGTTTTGGTAATTATCTTTACATATTTTGCGTTAAGGCAGTTGGGGTTTTGGTCCACTACCTCTTCAACTTTTCTGTTTGGAGATCTGTGATGGCGTTGACCTTGTACTAAAGCTGATTTTCTTACAGTTAAGAAAGGAGACAAAGTGGACTTGCTTGTTTCATTAAGTAGCATTTATCAGACCTCGATAGATGACTTAAGGGAGACCATGGACAAAGTTAACAATCTAATAACAGTAAAGTTGAAGAAGGAACCTTGTTTGGCTTCAGAATGCAGGGCAGAGAACCTGGACAACATCGACGCAGGTTTGTCTTGACATCAGCAATCTCTTGCTTTAGTTAATTTTGATTTTTCTGAAAGTTAGGATGTTTGTTGCAGATTGTTTGACCTATTTTGAAAATTTACTGGAGGAATCATCTTTATCGTCAAGTATACATATACTGGAGAAGGATTACAATGATGCAATTCAGAACAAGGGTGAATTGGATGAGAGGATTTTTGTCAATGACGAGGATAGCTTGCTGGGGTCAGGGAGCTTGTCTGGAGGTGCAGTCAATATGAATGGAATCAAGGTTTGTTCTCAGGATATCCTCATTTTGTTAAAGCCATGATGCAGTAAATTGAACGCTCTTTGAAACCATTTGTGTTTGTCTTCTGTTGTGCAGAAGAAATTTGACGCAATGGCTTCCCCAACAAAGACAATTACAAGCCCACTCTCTCCTTACCGTTCTCCTGGTGCATCCAATGTGAATAACAATCCAAATTGTGGTAACTCAAAGATGGCAGCTACCCCTGTAACCACAGCGATGACAACTGCCAGGTGGCTGCGTACCGTCATAGCTCCACTACAGCCAAAACCTTCACCGGAGCTGGAGAGATTTTTGTCCGCCTGTGATAGGAATGTATCAGCTGATGTGATCCGGAGGGCTCACATTATTCTGGAGGCTATATTTCCAAGTAGTGGTCCTGGGGAGCATTGTGCGGCTGGGAGCCTGCAAAGCACGAGCTTAATGGACAATATATGGGCAGAGCAACGTAGATCTGAGTCTTTGAAGTTGTATTATAGGGTTCTGCAGACTATGTGTGTCGCAGAATCCCAGATTTTGCATGCGATCAATTTAACTTCGTTGCTAACCAATGAGAGGTTTCATAGATGTATGCTCGCCTGCTCAGCTGAACTAGTTCTTGCCACTCACAAGACAGTTACTATGTTGTTTCCAGCTGTTTTGGAGAGAACAGGAATTACATCTTTTGATCTCAGTAAGGTGATAGAGAGCTTCATCAGGCATGAAGAAAGTCTTCCTCGAGAACTGAGACGCCATTTGAATTCACTTGAAGAACGACTCTTGGAGAGCATGGTTTGGGAAAAGGGCTCCTCAATGTACAACTCTTTGACTGTTGCAAAACCATCACTTTCTGCTGAAATTAATCGCCTGGGCCTGTTGGCTGAACCGATGCCATCCTTGGATGCTATTGCAATGCACATTAACCCATCTTTGGGAAATTTACCACCAGTGCCGCCTTTACAGAAGAGCGACTTGGCCCCTAATGGTATCCTGTTTGCCCCTATTCTTAAAGCTTCATAAATTTCATGAATGTTTAGTCCTGAATGGTGTGCCTTCTTAGATTCTTGGGAGGAAAACTAACCCAACTTTAATCTTAAATTATTAATCTTACTAGGTCATATCTGTGATATCCGGTCACCGAAGAGATTGTGTACTGAATATCGTAGTGTGTTGGTTGAGCGAAATTCCTTCACATCACCTGTGAAGGATCGTTTTCTGGCTCTCACCAATATAAAGTCAAAGTTTCCTCCACCTTTGCAGTCTGCGTTCGCGAGGTACTTCTGAGTTTTAGTTGGATTCTTAAGTTTTTGTTTGCTCTATAATCTAGGGATCTGTATTTTGCTATGAAGTGTTAATCTTTTGAACTTCAACAGTCCAACAAGGCCAAACCCTGGCGGTGGAGGGGAAACATGTGCCGAGACATCAATCAATGTATTCTTTGGCAAGGTAAAACTGTCAAATCTCTTTTTGAAGTGGTTATGCTGGCATATTTTTATGTGGCTCAAATGCTCACATACCGGTTAGCCATTCAGTGCCAAAAGTGCTCCTCTGGGTCTGCAATTTGCAACTTCTTTTTGGAAAAAAAACTTGCATCTCTTTAACAACCAACTTTTTATCCAATAATTTTTGACATATGAGATCTTGATTTTAATCTTCTAGCAGCAGCTCTTAAAGTCAAAACGTGTAGCTGTGAATGGCAGATGCAATTAGTGGGATCTAGCAGTCTGAATGTGGATTTTCTGAATTCTGATTCTTCTGTTAGATGCTAATTAGATGTTTTTCTAGATCAAGTTCTTTGGTTTAGCCTGCTGATTATTTGACCTTTCTTTTTTTCTCTTATGTCATGTTCCACCTAGATTGTGAAGTTGGCTGCTGTCAGAATCAATGGCATGATTGAGCGGCTACAGCTTTCTCAACAAATAAGAGAGACTGTATATTGCCTTTTTCAGAAGATTCTCAATCAGAGGACAAGTCTTTTCTTCAGCAGACATATTGACCAGATCATCCTTTGCTCTTTCTATGGAGTTGCCAAGGTAAACTTTCAGGGAAAAGGGGATAGTTGGAGCTGATAGTCTGTAATTCTCTAATTTCACGCCTTGTTTCTTGATTATATGCAGATTTCACAACTTAACTTGACCTTCAAAGAGATTATATACAACTACCGAAAGCAACCTCAGTGCAAACCACAGGTTTTTCGAAGTGTTTTTGTTGACTGGACATCAGCGCGTCACAATGGGGTAATGTGATCAATCTTTAGATTGTTGACACGAGTCTCTTACAGTTTCTAGAATCACTGACCAATTTTTTTTGGATTTAAAACAGAAAACAGGTTCAGAACATGTTGATATCATCACGTTCTACAATGAAATGTTTATTCCTTCTGTTAAGCCATTATTAGTCGAGCTTGCACCTGCTGGAAATGAGCAAAAGAATAACCATGTTGAAAAAACCAAGAACGACGGTGAGTTCTCTTCATTATGTGGTTGTGAAGTAATATTTTTCTTCTAGTTTGGTTTCTATATATGATTTCTCTCTCATGTACAAATATGTCTAACCTGTGGCCTTTTTGGTATTCTTCATCTCATTCAGGTCAAGGTCCAGCATCCCCCAGACCATCTTCATTTCCCAGTCTCCCTGACATGTCTCCAAAGAAAGTATCTGCTGTTCATAATGTTTATGTCTCCCCGCTGCGATCATCAAAGGTAGTGTCTATGTTTTTCCAATGTGACTTGAAGTTGCTCATACCTTGAGTGTTTCAGAGTTGAGAAATATAGGATTTTGAATGAATTTACCACCTTTCATGACCCCTCTTTGGCCCATTCTTTCTCGCATTCATCTCTTATTTCTGATTTCAGATGGATGCCTTGATTTCCCATAGCTCTAAAAGCTATTATGCTTGCGTGGGAGAAAGCACGCATGCTTATCAGAGCCCTTCAAAAGATTTGACAGTAATCAACAACCGCTTGAATGGGTACGTGGTTCTTTCACCTATCAGCAAACCTCCTTTATCTAAATACAATTCAACTCAAATCCTCTCATCTGCAGCAATCGGAAGCTCAGAGGCGCTCTCAATTTTGATGATGTTGATGCTGTGGGCTTGGTTAGTGATTCTATAGTTGCCAACACCCTTTACCTTCAAAACGGGAACTGCATATCATCACCTCGTGCAGCTGTGAAGACTGAGCAGCCTGAGTCCTAATACCTGCACAAACTTGCATGTAAATAGGCTTTCGGATTATGACATTTCTTTTTCCTAGTCTTTTTAAGGGTATCCTAAACGTAGAGAGATGTATAGGGGTGTTGAATGAGCGGTATGTTTATGTAAAATGCCCGCCACCAACCCGATGCTTCTTTTTCAACTGTTGATTTCTTAATTCTGGGAATATATATACAGATAGATAGCCTTGTTCCTTAATAAGAGTACTGGTGTTTTTCTCTGATTTTTTTGAACGACGATGCTCGTTCTTTTCGATGTTTTTTCGAGGAAAAGAAAATAGCCAAGAATCTGCAGATGTTGTTGCTGAAGCAATTAAACTTGTTAGTTGTACTGATGATAACTGGAAAACAATTGCAAAACGTTAGACAATAGTTAATGTTTATCAAATATTAGATTTGAGTGTAACAATATCTGAAATGGTATTTTTCGAGAGCTATATGTGAACAATTTTTAAAAGTAGTATATATTTTGGTTTTACCTGGTGTAGGTATTCACATTGGAGCTTGATTAATTTGGATTCATGTCGGGTAGAGTTCCACTCGGGGGTAACACTCTCTATCAAAGATCTTTTTCATATCAGAGCTTGATTAGTTTGGATTCACGCTGGGTAGAGCTCCATTTGGGGACAACACTCCCTACCAATGACATTTTCATACCGGAGCCTGATTAATTTGGATTTGCGGCAGGCAGGGCTCCATTCGAGGGTAACATTCTCTATCAAAGAACTTTTTCATATCGGAGCCTGATTAATTTGGATTCGCGTCGGGTAGAGCTCCATTCGGGGGTAGCGCTCTCTACCAAGGACATTCTCATACCGGAGCATGATTAATTTGGATTTGCGGCAGGTGGGGCTCCATTTGGGGGTAGCATTCTCTACCAAGGACTTTTTCATAACTTTTTCATGCCGGAGCATGATTGATTTGGATTTGCGGCAGGTAGGGCTCCATTCGAGGGTAACATTCTCTACCAAGGACTTCCATAACTTTTTCATATTGGAGCCCGATTAATTTGGATTTGCGGCAGCTAGGGTTCCATTCGGAGGATAGCATTCTCTACCAAGGACTTTTTATAACTTTTTCATATCGGAGCCCGATTAATTTGGATTTGTGGCAGCTAGGGTTCCATTCGGGGGTAGCATTCTCTACCAAGGACTTTTTATAACTTTTTCATATCGAAGCCCGATTAATTTGGATTTGCGGCAGCTAGGGTTCCATTCGGGGGTAGCATTCTCTACCAAGGACTTTTTATAACTTTTTCATATCGGAGCCCGATTAATTTGGATTTGTGGCAGGTAGGGCTCCATTCGGGGGTAGCACTCTCTACCAAGGACTTTTTCATACCTAGAACTCGAATCTGCATCTTTCGGTTGAGGGAAAAACAACTCCATCCACCGCACCACAGTAAATGGTGACCTTAAAAAAGAGCATTTACGTTATTATTGTCTGATTTAGTTTCTTTTCGTAGTTCTTCTATTATAGGAATATAATAAAATGAATAAATCCTTTGCTATCACTAATTGATTTCTATATTAATTCATTTTCTTTTATAAATTACTACCCTATTAATTGAAATACAGAAAAATCATCCCAAAAATCTTAATTATCTTACCTTAATTCAATGCATTGCAAAAATCAACCAAAATAAAAAATTATTATTTTGTATAAATCTCAAAGAAACTTGTAAATTTCTTATTATTTTTCTCACTATGGCTAATTCATTAATCTACATTTTCTTATTTTTACTAATCACTCCTCTTGAATTATCAACAGCAAAAAAATGTTTCTTTACACCAAAATATGAGATCCATGTTATCAACAATCTTCCTAGTGATTCCACACCGCTAAAAATTCATTGTCAATCTGGAGACGATGATTTCGGAGAATATTTTCCATCGATAAATGAAGATGTCAATTGGTCATTTTGTGGGAATCTTTTTGGAAAAAGTTTGTATTTTTGTCATTTTTGGTGGGATGTAAAAAATAAAGCTTTTGATGTTTTTAATGATATAGAAACTTGTGTTAAAGATGGACAAATTCAACATTTTTCAAGAAAATGTGTATGGATTGTGAAATCAGATGGTTTTTATTTGGGACATTATAATGATAATGGAAATATCGATATGTATCGATATACTGATTGGTCTTAAAGGAATATGATGTATTTTTTTTTTTAATTTTAGAATTATGGTGAAAATATATTATGAATTTTATTGTGGATGTTCTAATTGTACAAGTAAAAAAAAAAAGAATGAATTAAGTGGTTACCTTGCTTATTTGATTGATTTTTACTTTAATTATTTCGTCACTTAAATTATTTAATTTACATAATCAGTGACGGAGCTATATTCATTTAAAAGTGGTCAGTTGAATCTTCAATACTTAGCTTTTCTCCAATATGACTTTCTTCTTCATCAACATCTTCTTGTTATTGTTATTGATCACTCCTCTTGACCTCTCACTAGCAAAAAAAAGATGTATCATTCAAACAAGGTACGAGGTACATATTATCAACAAATTTCCTGCTAATTCTACACAATTAAAACTTTATTGTGCGTCATGATGACCTTGGATACCATTATCTTGCCGTACGTTATGGATAGGACTTTGTTTTTTTGTCATTTTTGGTGGGGTTCAAATGACAGAAGTTTTATTATGTATAATCTTCCTTGGGATATCTTCTAGCGCTGAATCCTCCAACCTTTGGAGCAATGATTTGCAATCAGTACGAATGTGTGAGTATAGTGAGTTATTATGTACTATTTTGAAAGTTTAGTAATACCTGCGAATCAATTTCCACCATTAAGTGCTTCATATGTTTCAGACCATGTAGTAAGGCCAACAATTACACATGGTAGACACTATTTACATGTGAATCCTACAATCCATTCTCCTAAATGGTTCTTTATCCCTCCTCCAGTGCCACCATTAGTTGAATTAGGTTCAAATGATCCATCAATGTTAAATTTTGGCATTATGAGCCAGTTGCGCCCCTCGAGTTTGGGGCGTGACACTTTCTTTCCCATTTATCCTTGTGTTTTTATTTTTATATCACTTAAAATTAGTAGTAGGTAAAACTTCATCCTTGATTAGATATTATGCTATTCAATTTTTATTGTAAAATTAGGAGTCATTTGGCCGTGTGAATTATTCACTTCTTTTTTTTTTCCGGAATAATTTTCACTTTATTTTCAAATTTGTGTTTGATTAACTAGACAATTTGATTCGTTCGAAAATAAACCTAATTAAGTCTATGTTTTTTTTGTTGTTGTTGCTTAGAACGGAAGAATTTTATTTACAGTAATAATTAAGAATCATCCATACAAAAAGGAATTGATCCGTATGAAACAGTTCCATCAACATCTCTTTGAAGAGTAGTAGTAACAAATGAAGGAGATGCTACAAAAACATTTAACCTTTCGTATTCTGCTAGGATATCAACTAGTCTATTAACCTTCCTCAGGATATATTACAGCGCTGAATCCTCCAACCTCTGGAGCAATGACTTGCAATCAGTACGAATATGTGAGTATAGTGAGTTATTACTATTTTGGGAGTTTAGTAATATATGGGAATCAATTTTCACCATTAAGTGCAGACCATGTAGTAAGGACAACAATACATGGTAGGCACTATTTACATGTGAATTCTACAATCCATTCTCCAAAATGGTTCTTTATCACTCCTCCAGTGCCACCATTAGAAAATATTATCTCAGAAGAAGTTAACTATAATTTGAGCAAATATTATGACATTAAATCCAAGCACCCATCACAATTCAAGACTCAACCCGACTCGACCCTCGTCCGAATCTGACTCTAGGTCAGTGGAGGAGGCAGAAATTTTATTAAGGGTGTTCAAGAATAATGGTGTGTGCTTGCCAAAATAAAACAAAGAGATATTGTGAAATTTGGAGTTTGAATCCGGAACTCCTTTATTCAAATGGACACCTATTTCAATTGCACCAAAGGCATAACTTTTGTCAAATGTGTATATGGATTCTTTAAATGTATAATTTGACATATATATACAACACAATTTTTCGACGAAGGGTGTTTAGTTGGACACCCTAGGCTGGCTCTAGCTACACCACTGCCCTAATAATCGATCTCGGGATCGGGTGTTGGATCCCGAGTCTAGAGTCTAGTCTTAGGTTGGAAGTAAAGGTTGGAACTCTTGATCAAGGTTAGGTTTGGGTCGAATCCTGGTTGGTCGACTTCTTGTTAGGGCATCGAGTTGGGGTTTGGGGTTTGGAGTCGGATCTCAAGTCCCCAATCAAGGTTGGGAGTTGAGTCTCAATCAAGGTCATGTTCTAAATTTTGATCCCAAGTAGGGAGCGGTGGATTGGACATTGGAGTCAAAAGTTAGATCCTGAGTCAAGTCTCGAATTAATTTTCAATCAAGGTCGAAAGTCGGAAATGGTGTTTTGGCTCATCTCTACATCTTAATGGTGTTACTATACCAAAATTGATTTTGAGCGGTAATTGATTAACGATAATAATTTTATTACCGCTGAATATGTGTTTTTAGATTTAATTAACTCTCTTTGTAAGTGTCCTTAAAACATATAGTGACACTGAATCCAATGATAATTAACTAATATCGGTAAAGACTTTAACACTATTTATTAATGTGCATATTTATAGCCGCTAAAAACTATTTTTATTGAAGGGAGTTTTGATATTAAGAGATGAACCTAGTACTATCTTTATGTATCCCTCAACTTATTTTGAAGTTCCAATTACAAGCTTAAATAATTTCGAGGGAGATCTATTAATCACTTCTTTAGTGATCCAATATTTTGTGACGATGCCTAACTATTTATATAATACTAAGTCAATCCCCCCCCCCCCCCCACAAAAAAATTAAAGACAAAAATAGGCAAAACACATTAATGGTAATTCAAATGCTTTTGAAAAGGTACAAATAGTTGACCACAATTTATTTATATTTGAAAATAGTGTTAGTGAAAAGATTGATGGAGTACGAAATGTTTTAGCCATTTTTAATATGTTAAAAGATATTTTTTTATTCAATAAGTAAATGGAGAGGTAGGTTTGGTCTTTTTTATTTTATTTTATTTTATCCTCATTAGGTGCTCCCACTTTTTTGGTTTCCTTGACTATTCGAACTTACAATCTTAGAACTTAATGAGGAGGGTTCTTACCATTTGAGCAACCCTCTCTTATCGATAAATTTGATGCAATAGATGGAAGACGAACATTTTTAGTAATTTTTAATACGTTAAGGACATATTTTGACATTTTAAAAATAAAATAAGGGCAACTTACATAAATTTCACTATTTCAGATTTTGATGCGTCCAGGTACATGAGGGTAAAATTAGATATCATTCGTTCTAGATACATTGTATCCAACTGGATTCGCATGTATCTGCGATATATAGACAAATCCCACTTGCCTCTTTGTTGTTCTCGCTCGCCTCTCTCCCTATTTCAGTGTATCTGGTAGTAAAAAAAAGTGTATCTAGGTGTATCAATCCGACTTGAATTTATTTTTAAATTATTAATTAGTGCTATAAATTGTAATTATTTTAAACTATAAGGAGAATTAGTAAATATGATACAAATATTTGTGTAATTAACTAGGAGTAGTTTTTAAAAATAAATAAATAACCCCCCACCCCCACCCCACCCCCACAGAAAAGTACAAATTGTTAGAATCCAAATCAAGACTTTGTCAAGTTGACTAAATTAACTTCTTTTTTTTGTCATCTATAAAAACAAGAACCCCTCTCTCCCTTTTCATTTTCAATACTTAGCTTCTCCCAAATATGGCTTTCTCCTCAATCGAAATCTTCTTCTTGTTGTTGTTATTGATCACTCCTCTTGATCTTTCACTAGCAAAAAAAAGATGTGTTATTCAAACAAGGTACGAGGTACATGTTATCAACAAACTTCCTGCTAATACTGCACAATTAGAACTTCATTGTGCGTCAGGGAATGATGATCTTGGATATCATTATCCTGCCATAAACGAAGACTTTAATTGGGAGTTTTGCGAGTTCATTATGGATAGGACTTTGTTCTTTTGTCATTTTTGGTGGGATTCAAATGATAGATCTTTTATTGTGTATAATGACCCAGTCTATTGTGTCAAAAGAGGAAAGTTTATAAATTATCTACACTATTGTAAATGGGAGGTGAGGGCAGATGGTTTTTATTTGGAAAATTATAATGACAGTAGTAAAACATATTTTATGGATCACATTTTTGATTGGAAACTTTAGGGAGTATGATATATATAATTTGTATTCTTGTTTAAATATATTGGACTGAGTTTTAGTGTGTCTTTCTTTCTCATTTATCCTTGTGTTTTTATTTTTATAGCCTCATTTGCATGCATCTAACGAGGATTTAAATCTAAATAATTCAGACCTAAGTCTATTATGTGTATTTATTTTTCCTAAAAGAAAAATATCTTTTAATAAGTCTGACGAACAAATAATTAGATCTGTAAAAGTTTTTCTATTTTCCTCAAAGCAACTTCTTTTTCTTTGTCTCTTTCAACTATCAATCAATCATATTAATATTTTTCTCTTAAACCGGTAAATTTTCAAATCTCATTTGAATATTCTCGAATTCGAATCTCCATAATTATTTCATATTTTTAATGCTAGTTTTTAGTTGAGAAATAATGGTTTAAAATGATTAAAAAGATGTTCACAACTTTAGCCAAACAAAGAGGAAATAAAGCACCCAGGTTTCTATCAATACGTTTGTTTTATTAATTAAAATTATAATATTTAAAATTATGGAGTACTCATTAAGAGCAGAATATATTTCTAAACATTATGGATTTCAAAAATAAATGGCAAGCGGAAAATATATGGTAAAATATGGTTAATAAGAAAATATATTTTAAAAATTAAAAAGTCCTAAAATATTTGATAAGAGAAATATATGAGGTAAGTGGTATTAGTATAATTAATGATTAAAGAATCCTAAAATATATGAAATATGCAAAGTTGTCAGTAAGGGCTAAGTCTGTTGGCCAAAGATTTTTAGAGCATTTAACAATTTTTTTTTGGTTAATCTCTTATAAGAAAAATTGTTGCATTAGTTCCTTAAGTTATGCCAGACAAGATAAAAGTTTTCTAAATTTATGTAGGATAATTTTTAAAAAAAAATATTTATACCTTGTAAATTAGATGTTACACAACTTATGTCAAACAAGACTTTAATAAATTAGGTCATAATTAATAATATTTTGACCCACGATTTTTTATTAAATGAGAAACAAACACAAAAATAAGAAGGAATTTACAAGGTTCTTTGAAATTTGTACAAAATTAATATTTTTGATTTTGGTTAATTCTTGCAATGCATAAAAATAACTTTCTCTATATATAATTCTACTTAAGTTTATAACGATTTTGCTGTACTTCAAATGATTAGGATGGCAATTTATATTATAATAGAAAATAAATCAATAAGATCAAGAGAAATCAATTAGTGATGGCAAAGGATTTATTTATTTTATTTAGAAAATGAATCAATAAGATCAATATAAATCATTTAGTGATAGCAAAGGTTTTATTTATTTTATTTTTATTCCTATAATAGAAAAACTAAGAAAAGAAAAAAACTAAATCAGACAATAATAACGTAAATGTCCCCCTTTTTTTTAATGGTCAACATTTAAAATTATCACAATTTTTAAAAGTCTTGCATATTTAGCTCTTGAAAAATACCATTTTAGGTGATAAATAATATTATACTGTCATCTGACGTTTGTAATATCTTTTAACTTTTTATTCTGATTTGACTAAACTTAGATTTTTTTCTTTGTATAAAACACCAAAGTCTATCCCTTTTCTTTTCACCAATATGACTCTCTCATTCATCAACATCTTTTTCTTGCTAGTGTTATTGATCGCTCCCCTTAACCTTTCATTTGCAAAAAAATGTATCTTTTCTCAAAAGTATGAGTTACATGTTATCAACAAACTTCCTACTAGTACCCCGGAGTTGCGAGTTCATTGCGCGTCGAAAAATAGAGAAGTTGGAGACCAAATTCTTCCCATAAATGGAGACTTAAATTGGTCATTTTGCGAGTCGTTTCTCGATAAAACTTTATATTTTTGTCACTTCTGGTGGGGTTCAAAGGACAAGTCTTTTGATGTGTATGATGATCCATCTTATTGTGTCAAAAATGGGAAAAATCCAAATCTTCTAAAGTATTGTAAATGGGAAGTGAGAGATGATGGTTTTTATTTGGAACAATATGATGCTAGCACAAGTACTTATTATATGGAACGGTTAGATCAATGGTAGGGAAATATAATTTTGTAATTTGTGTTACTATTTAAATAAAGTCTGACTGAATTTTAGTGAATTTCTGTCTCATTTTATCTTTTTATTTTTAATTTTATATTACATAGTGGTAGATATAAATTCTATCTCTTTATCCGTTATATATATAGTCATCGATTGGGTGTTGCTCGATCACAATCGTCTTCAAACAAAACTTTAACCGAAGATCTTAATCTACATTGTTATTATGTTAAATTTGATAAATCATTTTATCTAGAAGTTTAATCGATTAGAAACGTAAACATTAAGTTTTATAATTTTTTTAACGATTAATCTAATTTATGAGTTAGTTTGCTTAGATAGACTCATCCATCAAGAGGTAATAATTGCCTTTTTGGCTAATTTTGTGAAAAGTCAAAAAGTGTTTTAAGTTAAAAAAAATATTTTTTGAGGATACAAGTGTTTAATCAAGATTTTGATGAAATAATAAATATTTTTTTAGTTAGTTGGTAACAAAAGTTATTTTTCTTGAAAAATTAAGTTTTACCACATTGATTAATTAATAGTAACTTAAAAACGCTTTTCAAATAAGCATAATACATTTATTGGATTCTAAATTTGGCTTCAAATTTCAACTTTGACCTCCAACTTTCATAGTGCACAAACAGGCACTTTAACTATCCAACCTTTTAATAAATAAACATGCGTGTTCTACCTGGCAAAACGCGTGATGTGCACGTATTTTGCGCGAGTTAGGAGTAATTTTTGAGGCCCACAATGGTAAAAAAATGCTGAAATGACAATTCTACCCTTAATCAATCCCTTTTATATATATCTTTATATTTCCAAATCAAAATCTCATTTCTCTTTCCTCCTCTTTCAAATCAAAATTTTTTTCCTCTCTTTTAAAACGATTTGTGCTCATATTTAGTGCAAATGGCTTCTAATTTTTTTTGTCAATGTGGAAAAAGAGCTATAACCCTTGTATATTAATTAAAAATAATTTTAATTTTTTTTTAGTTCTAAAATGGACGTGTAAAGTATTTAATTAGTTGACAGCCATTGAGTGGCTCACTAATACACGTGGGTGCATTTGCATTTCACGCTCTCCAAAAATCACGTGTTTATTTATTAAAAGGTTGGATAGTTAAAGTGTCTGTTTGTGCACTATGAAAGTTGGAGGTCAAAGTTGAAATTTGAAGCCAAGTTTAGGGTCCAATATATGTGTTATGCCTTTCAATTTGACCAAACATAAACTACAAACAAAATCACTTCTTAATTAATTTAACTAAACACAAATTGCTAATTAATCTCTTGAAGAACTTTTTCGGTTATCTTTTGACAATAATTGACCATAATGTACAAGGGATGCAAGGCTGGTGACTCAAACTTACAACCTTCAAATTAAAATTGAAGAATACTTATCATTCGAACACCTAAGGTTAGTGCCTCAAACTCACACCCTTCAAATTAAAACTGAAGAATACTTATCATCCAAACACCTCGTCAAAATTTAACAATCTTCACACAAGTTAAAAAATATTAATATACATAGAGAAAAAGAAAAGGCAAAAGACATTCAATGCTAATTAAGTGCTTTTGAAAAAGGTACCAAGTAGTTGCAATCCCAAATCATGATTTTGTAAAAGTTGACTAAACTTAATTTTTCGTTCTGTATTATATAAAATATCATAATCCCCAATTCACCTAGTAAAATTCTTAATTAATTTTTAGATTCTCTCCTTTGATCAACATCTTCTTTATATTATTAGTATCATTGATAAGATATAATATAAATATGTCAGTAAATTTGATTTTAACCGTCAATCATGTCTTTCAATTATGTGTGAATAAACAAACACTTAAATTTGAATGAATTTGTGTAAAGTTGAATAATAGTCATACACATCTTTTGTGGAATAATACACGTGAGGCACGAATTGCCATATAGGATGCCAAGTAGGACATGTGCCTACTTGTTCAAATTTATATAAAATTAAGTGTTTACTTGTGCATACCCAAAGTTGAAGGGCATAAATATCATATAAAGCCAAATTAAAGAGAACTTAAATTTGTGTTTATATTATTGACAAGAGTTTGACATTGTATACACTTGAAATACACATATTCATAAACTAGTTATTTTGAATATAAGAAAGACCAAGTTCTTCAATAATGATCGTAATCGACAAAGTTTTGTTCATGAAAAATAGCAATCAAGAAAGAAAAAGTAGCAACAAATAATGATATTTATATTTTAAAAATTTATGCGAAGGTTATCATCTTTATAAAATCTAATGAAAAAGATATAATCATCTGATTCTTCTTCTTACGATTGTCAACTCATGAGCTTTGGTTTGTTCTTAAATCGATGAAATGCTTGCGGAAATTTCATCACGAATGTTGAGCCAAACTTTGATCACAATCACAAAGATATGAAAACTTGCGACTCACAACTTGGAGACAAAGACTTTTTTGTATGCAGAAGACTTGCGGATCACCACTGTAGTGCAGAGTTTTTCTATATATTTCATCCTATTCTGGTCTTTTGAAGACCCCTTTATATAGGCGCGGGTTAGAATTTCGGGGGTATTTTGGTCTTAAAGTAATTTTAGAGTACATTGGTCTTGAAGAGCATGCGTTGGGGCTTGTCTTTCCAAGTTAACAAACTAACCCAAACATAATTTGGACTCTTTTTATGCCATGTAATTTTATTAATATTAATCCAACTTTATTATTCAATAATTTGACTTGATCAACATATCATTAACTTAAAAATGAAAAAAATGTTCAAATATGATATCAAACTTTGAGAAAAGACTTATCTATGCCATTTCCGTGTGAGAAAAGACTCATTTATGCCATTGTTTGTTAACGAAAAATAGTTCCGATTTTGCCATATTATTTTTATACGTGATCAATTATGATTTGGTACGTCATTAATTAAATTATTTTTTAAAGGGAAAAGACTCAAATATGTCATTGAACTTTGAGAAAAGGCTCATCTATGCCATCAGTTGAAAGTTTGGCTCATCTATGCCATTTCAGTTAACAAATAATGGTATGAATGAGCCTTTTCTCAAACGAAAAATGGCATAGATGAGTCAAACTTTTAACGGATGACATACATTTTCTCAAAGGTTGATGACATAATTGAGCCTTTTTCCCTTTAAAAATTAATCTAAAATTAATTATAAATTTATCATTAAAACTTCTTTGTTTGCATTGATTCAATAACCTCAAGAAAATATGAATGGTTGGATCTAATCAAATTAATTACACTAATGTTTTTTTTTCTTATATAAAACACCATGATCCCCCTCTCCCCTTTCATTTTCAATATAATTATATTTTCTCCCATATGGCTCTCCTTCATCAACATCTTCTTTTGTGGTTATTGGTTACTCCTCTTAACCTTTCATTAGCAAAAAAATGTTTTTTTCGAAAAAATATGAGGTACATGTTATCAACAAACTTCCTCCTAATACTCCACCGTTACAAGTTCATTGTGCGTCGAAGAATCAAGAACTTGAAAACATAAATCTTCCCATTGATGAAGATTTTAATTGGTCGTTTTGCAAGAGACTTTTTGCTAGTATTTTATACTTTTGTCATTTTTGGTGGGGTTCGAAAGATAAGTCTTACTGTGTATGATGACCCAAATTATTGTGTCCATAATGGACCAACTCGAAATGACTTAAATTATTGTAAATGGGAGGTGAGGGAAGATGGTTTTTATTTGGAACAATATAATGCTAGTAATGACACATATTACATGGATCGTAATAATGTGTGGTATTAGAGAATATAATGTTTTGTTTGTGATCTTGTTAATTTTATTAAGTGAGAAAGGAAAATAAGACGGAAATTTTACTTTGACTTTCTTTCTTATTTATCATATATATTATTGTTTATTTATATTAGAAAAAAACCATTTTCTTTTTTACTTTGCTAAGAAAGTAAAACTTCTTTGCCCTCGATTAAAAATTCGACTCCTTTATATTTTCGCTGTTATAATTTTAGCTTGAATTTGTCATTAAATCACTAACAAACCAACATTATAGCTAGACTAAAATGTCCAAATTAATCCTTGTAAATGGCTTAATTAAAAAAAAAAATTTTTTTTTTGACGTGTAGCTATTTATAATATCAAGTCCATTTAACCAAACAAACAATTTAATTAAAGAGAAAAATAGTCAAAACACATTTAATGGTAACTCAATGCTTTTGAAAGAGTACAATTAATAGTTGCAATCCAAATCAAGATTGTTGAGTGCAATATTGCAACATCCTAATCATTGGATAACTTAGTGTGAATTTGAGATTCAATTTAATTAAGATTTGACATAATTATAGAATTAAAAATATTGCAATAATGTGCTTATTTTTGTGTTAACAATTTTAAGGGTGTTTTAGTCATTTTAAAGAAAAATAGTCCTAATTAACATCTTTTTTATTGAGTACATCAACGACTTCTTTTCAGTTTCAACACTTCTATCCAAAAACATAATTACTTAGGGTGAAGTTTTGCCATGTGTTTGGCCATAATTTTTTTAGGAAGATATTTGTCTTTGTAAAGAAATATAATTTATATCCATAAGTTCTATATAAATTATATAAAAAAATATCCATAAATTTGTATTATCATTTAATAATGAACATGTTCCATAATAAAAATTAAACTCAAAGATTATAAGCTCTTACATGCTTATAAACAATTTTCAAATTTTATTTTAACAAGTTGAATGGAACAATACCATAACATATTTGTGAGTCAAATAACAAAACAAATCATAATTATTTTTTTTTACATAAATTGAGTGAGTCTCTTTATGATGTGTTTCTCAAACTTGTCAAATTGAAATTAATAAATGATGAGATATTTTTATAAAATATAAAAGTTTAGGATAAATTCTAAATTTGTAAAAGTTTCCTAAAGATAGAATTTGGCCCCAAAACTTATTTTTTCTAGTTTTTGGGAATTTAAATATTTTACCAAAAATATTTACCAAAAATGACAATTTGTATGATCAAAACTTTTTGCCATTTTTTTCTTTCCAAAAACTACTTTTACCTTTTAAGGGTAAACAGGTCATAAATTCATAAATTCAACCCTTGCACTTAAAAACCCCTTTTAATATTTCTACTTTTTTTTAGTAAATAAACTGATTTTATTTATTATCAACTGAGAATTAATACAAAGCAAAAAAACATCAATTGTACCTACTAGCGGGGGGGACCCACTATTACGTAATCGTCGAAAAATTATAATGTTTATAGATGTCAAATTTTGATTTAATAAATATATATATACAAGTATTAACACCTCTTGACGCAAGTTAAAGGTTTTGTCTAGTGGTTAAGACGTATAAATTTCTTGAAGTTGTGTGTTCTTGTCCTACACACCTTAGTGACATCACAATATTTATAACTACGAGTGTCGAAAATGAGCCCAACTATAGGTGATCCGTCCAACCTGTTCAAAATTTTAAGGGTTCGACTCATTAAATTGGGTTCTATATCTCAACTCAATTCATTTTAAGAGAATCCTCAATTGAGCCCAATTTAATTGTATTGATGTAATGTATGTTCCTACTTCCTATATTGAATGTATGGATTATTATCTATTTTATATCTTTTAAGAATTATCTATCTATTTGTAACTTCTTTTTAAAAAAATTCTTGAGTTGAAATTCAATAATTGTGGTTATAAAACTTAACAATATATTAAAATTATTGGGATTAAGCGGGTCAAATTGGGCAGGTCAAGACCCAACCTATTTTTAAGCTCATTTGAGCCCAAAGTAAACTTGAACGGGTCAAGACCCAACCGATTTTATTTCAACCCAATCCGCCCATTTGACACCCCTACTTATAACTATATAAGCCCTCTCTCCCCTTTAATTCATTTGCAATACTTAGCTTCTCCCTAATATAATATGGCTCTTTATTTCAATAACATCCTTTTCTTCTTGTTATTGTTATTGATCACTCCTAATCTTGACCTTTCGCTAGTGAAAAGTTGCTTTCTTTCACCAACATACCAGGTACATATTATCAACAAACTTCCTAGTAATACCCCACAATTGCAAGTTCATTGTGCGTCAAAGGATGACGAAATTGGAAATAAGTATCTTGACATAGATGAAGACTTACATTGGTCATTTTGCGAGTCTTTTTTTGAAAATACATTATATTTTTGTCACTTTTGGTGGGGTTCAATGAATAAGTCTATTACAGTGTTTGATGACCCAAGCTCTTGTGTCCACAATGGTCTGTATGCAAATTATTTAAATTATTGTAAATGGGAAGTAAGGCAAGATGGTTTTTATTTAGAAATGTATAATACTACTGATATTAAGAATACATCATATTTTATGTATCACAATAATTATTGGTCTTAGGGAATTAATATAATATGTTCCATTGATGTTTTGTTTATTTAAAGTTGGAAGGAAATATATTATGAAAGAATTTTAGTGTGGCTTACTTTCTTATTTATCTTTGTCTTTTTAATTTTGAAAAAAAAAAAACTCAGAAATTTGCCTTTGTATTTTGTGAAAATTTAATTTTGACCTCTTTTTATAAGTTTGGATTATTAGTAAAGCAAAAAAGTTCAATTAACCTTGTAAAATTCTTAATTTATTTTTCATAAACTTCTTTCTAATTCCTCAAATCGGAAATTAATATTCATTATGCTTTTGGTGATGATGACCTCGGAGACCAATGTGTTAACCAAGAATTTAATGGGACATTTAATCAACTTAAGATATATATGTTGTGTGATACATGTAGTATTAATTTAAATTATTGTGTAGTATTAATTTAAATTATTGTATCATGACCAAATATTTTACTTCAGGGTAAAGAAATTTGATAATGAAAGATATAGAATTATATGTATTGTGTTGTTTAGTCGATTTTTTAATTTATAATCTCGAGATGAATATATTACTCATGATATATTATTATCACTAAAATATTTTGTAGATTGATAAGTACTGTAATATTAAAAAAATTTCTTCCCATTATTCCAAAAAAACTCTCAAATTTTGAATCAAATTTATCGACAAATTGTACTAATACAACATGAATGAATCAACAACTAACTACAACTAAGATATCAAGTATATATACATGAATGAATCAACAATCAAGTTATCGAGTACATTGCATTGGTTATGTGTCAAATGTATCAGTGACAAAATAGAACTAATTAGAAAAAAGAATTTTTGTAGATGTATGTATGAATAAATTTGATACTTAATTTGATACACACTTCTTTATCTATAGAACATTAGTGTTTATGTATCAAGTGTATTTATTAGGTAATGTGTACAGACACATAATCTTCTAGTTGAATAATTTTGGGTGTATGTATCTGGTAGTAAAAGATTGCCATTTATATGTAAAATATACCTATTGTTGGATCTGATATACAGTGATCCAGTTATAGAACATTATGATTCATGTATCGAGATTGAAGATACATTATATAACTTGCTTCATGTAAATGATGCATTATGTAGTGTTTATATATAAAGTGTAATTATTGAACATGATAAACACTAAACGAAGATTCAACAACATTAGAGTTATGTATCAATACCTTAAATATGAACATGATACATTGTTGTATAAAACAAAAAACTATTGTAGTAGTGGTGCATCAGATCAACAATAACACTAACAAAGACTAATTTAAGAATCAAAATAAATGAGATACATTGAAAATATGTATCTTTGATAGTGATGGTCGTGTAATGACAAATCCAAATTTTTCCTTCTTTTTTTTAAAAATATTTTTCCAATAGTAGATTTAGAACTCGAGCATGCATCCTTCTTCGACTTCTCCAATCTCAGATTCTTCATGAATAGCAGATTGTTTCTTTGTTTATATCTATTTTGAATAAAATCTTCATCATTATAGATCTCAATGTTTACCTTCGACTTCGACTTTTCAATGTTAACATTCATCATTATTGTATCATGACCAAATATTTAACTTTAGGGTAAAGAAATCTGATAATGAAAGATATAGAATTACATGTATTGTGTTGTCTAGTCGATATTTTAATTTATTTTTTAAATATATTATTCATGATATATTATTATCACTAATTAAGATTTTGAGTGCAATATTGCAACATCCTAATCAATGGATAACTTAGTGTGAATTTGAGATTCAACTTAATTAAGATTTGACATAATTATAGAATTAAAAATATTGCAATAATGTGCTCATTTTTGTGTTAACAATTTTAAGGGTATTTTAGTCATTTTAAGGGAAAATAGTTCTTATTAATATCTTTTTATCGAGTACATCCACGACTTATTTTCAGTTTCAAACACGTCTATCCAAAAACATAATTACTTAGGGTGAAGTTTAACCATGTGTTTGATCATAATATTTTTGGAAAATATTTGACTTTTTAATGAAATATGATTTATATCCATAAGTTCTATATAAACTATACAAAAAAAATACTCATAAATTTATATTATCATTTAATAATAAACATATTCCATAATAAAAATTAAACAAAAAAATTATAAGCTCTTACCTGCTTATAAACAATTTTCAAATTTATTTTAACAAGTTCTATGGAACAATACCATTACATACTTGAGAGTCAAATAACAACAAACACATCATAAATAAAAATAAATTACATAAATTGAGTGATGTGTTTCTCAAACTTGTCAAATTGAAATTAATAAATGATAAGATATTTTTATAAAATATAAAAGTTTAGGATAAATTCTAAATTTGTAAAAGTTTCCTAAAGATAGAATTTGGCCCCAAAACTTTTTTTTCTCTAGTTTTTGGGAATTTAAATATTTTACAAAAAATATCTACCAAATATGACAATTTGTATGATCAACACTTATTGCCAAATTGTTTTTTTTTTCAAAAACTACTACCTTTTAAGGGTAAAACAGGTCATAAATTTATAAATTCAACCCCTGCACTTAAAAACCCCTTTCAACATTTCTACCTTTTTTTAGTAAATAAACTGATTTTATTTATTATCAACTTAGAATTAATACAAAGCAAAAAAACATCATTTGCATCTACTAGCTGGGGGGATCCACCCTTACCTAATCGTTAGAATATTACAATGTATCTAGAGGTCAAATTTGATTTAATATATATATATATATATAAATAAGTATTAACATCTCTTGACACAAGTTAAATGTTTTGTCTAGTGGTTAAGGCGTTGCAAAAATTTCTTGAAGGTGTGTGTTCTAATCCTACTAGCCTCATAATTATGTTTTTTACTACAACCATTGACACACCTTAATGACAACACAATACTTATGACTGGGGTGTCAAAAATGAGCCCAACTATAGGTGAGCCCCCCAACTCGTCCAAAATTTTAAGGGTTGGATTCAAGATAATTTGAATTGGATTCAATCTCAACTCATTCAAGGCTTAACCTAGTTTAAGAGAATCCTCAATTGAGCCCAAATTAATCTCCAATTTCAACTCGTTTTAAGTCTCTTTATTTGTATGTTCCTATATTAAAGGTATGAATTACTATATATTTTATATCTTTTAGGATTTATCTATCCATTTGTAACTTCTTTTTAAAAAATTTCTTGAGTTGAAATTCAATTTGTGGTTATAAAACTTAAATAATAATATATTAAAATTATTGAGATTAAGCGGATCTAGACCCAACTCGTTTTATTTCCATTTGAGCCCAAAGTAAACTTGGGTGGGTCAGGACCCAACCCAATTCTATTTCAACCCATTTTAATATCTCCAATTTCAACCCATTTTAATATCTCAACCCAATCCGCCTATTTGACACTGCTATTTATAACTATATAAGCCCTCTCTCCCCTTTAATTCATTTGCAATACTTAGCTTCTCCCTAATATAATATGGCTCTTTATTTCAACATCTTTTTCTTCTTGTTATTGATCACTCCTAATCTTAACCTTTCGCTAGCGAAAAAAATGCTTTTCTCAACCAACATACCAGGTACATATTATCAACAAACTTCCTAGTAATACCCCACAATTGCAAGTTCATTGCGCGTCAAAGGATGATGAAATTGGAAACGAATATCTTGACATAGATGAAGGCTTACATTGGTCATTTTGCGAGTCGTTTTTTTGGTAATACTTAATTTTTTTGTCACTTTTGGTGGGGTTCAATGAATAAGTCTATTACTGTGTTTGATGACCCAATTGGTTGTGTACACCATGGTCAGTATTTAAATTATTTAAACTATTGTAAATGGGAAGTAAGGCAAGATGGTTTTTATTTGGAGATGTATAATTCTACTGATGGGAATATGACATATTTTATGGATCACATTAGTAATTGGTCTTATAGGGAATTTAATATGTTCCATTGATGTTTTGTTTATTTAAAGTTGGAAGGAAATATATTATGATGGAATTTTAGTGTGGCTTTCCAAAATAAATAATTCTAAATTTACCCTTGTATTTTGTGGAAATTATATAATGATATAAGGACCAGAGGACTTATTCACTTGAGCCATGTCGAATTATAAACATACTGGTTTTTCCATTTGTTATCATCGATCGATCTATACCTATAATCAAATGAACCAAATGGGCGCCTTATATAAAGGTTAGAGAAGGACTTAGCTAATAAAAAGAAGAGGGGTCCGGGTTGATAGGTCTCCCACAAAATTTAGGTACGTAGTTAAATCTTAAAACTTTGGGATAAATTAATGATTTTTCCAAATAAAGATTTTATTGACTTGACTTGACTATATTCCACTTTTTTCTTTTTTTACATTCAATGGTAATTCAAAGCTTTTGAATAGATACAAATATATAGTTGTAATACCTCCACACCACATTACTTATAATCAAGAACCCCTCTCTCCCCTTTAATTCATTTTCAATACTTAGCTTCTCCCAATATGGCTCTTTCCTTCATCAAAATCTTTTTCTTGTTGTTACTGATCACTCATGATCTTGACCTTTCACTAGCAAAAAAATGTTCATTCTTTACACCAAAGTACGAAATACATGTTATCAACAAACTTCCTATTAATACCCCACAATTGAAAGTTCATTGCGCGTCAAAGGATGATGAAATTGCAAACAAGTATGTTGCCATAAATGAAGACTTACATTGGTCGTTTTGCGAGTCATTTACCCTTAGTACTTTGTATTTTTGTAACTTTTGGTGGGGT
>JAJOOS010003591.1:0-24601 GCA_029582725.1 Solanum chiquidenum | reverse complement strand
TATTTACTACATTTTAGGAAGTGCATAAAATATAAATAGTCGTTTGGAGGATCGTTATTTGAAGAAAAAGATTTTAAAAAATGAATCCTTCGAAAGCCAAGATTGAAGTTGTCGATATTGACTAAATTTTAAATAGTTTTTAAAAGTTGGATATTCACACGAAAGCATTTTACATCTTATAAAAAATTATATAGTTCGAATTTAAATTAATCGAGTAAGTAGACTATATCTATCGAATAATAATTGAATAGAGATATGTGGCGGTCATCAAATTACATGCAATCATACAATCAATTAAATATAATAAGGACTTTGGTGTTGCGTATTAAAATTCTCTAACATGGTAGAAAGAATCTTCTTCCTAAACAAAAAAAATAAGAAAATAATATCAATAATCATCTCTTTATTTTTTTTTATTTTATATATATATATATAATATGTTATGTCATAATCATGTATCAAAATCAATATTTAAAAATTTGATAAGTACGGCATTTGATTTGAAACTTAAATCATAGGGCTTAAACTATATGCTATTTTTTCTAAATTTAATTGAAAATTTCAGATTAACCTGAAATTTAGTGGATCCGATAGCAAAGATTTGATGACCAATATTCATCATATTCGTCATATCAAATATTGTTTATTATTGTATTTTGGAGTTGTGAAATTCAAATTTATGAATTTGTTTTTTTTTTCATGTGTATTAGTATATGTTGATTTTTCTGAACTATGTTGGCGACTTGAATTAGCCTGAAAATTACTAGGTTCATCGAAAATGGTCTGGTGATTAATATTTATCATGTTTGACGTGACTAACATCATTTATTTAGTCATTTTGAGTCATGAAATCCAAGTTCATACATTTTATTATATTTCGTTTGTATTAATACATATTGATTTTTCTCAATTTAGTTACCGTACTTTAATTGACTTGAAATTTAGATAATTCATCGCAAACGATCTGACGATCTACGCACCATGTTCGTAGTGACAAATGTTGTGTATTTTGCCGTTTCGGAGTCATGAGATTCGAATTCATGAATTAAATTGTTTTTCATGTATATTAACATGGCAAAATATTATTGGTTCCTCCAATAAAATCTTTTAAAAGATTTATTTAAATTTAAATCTATGACGTGTCCATAGTTAGAACCAATATATAATTCAACAAGGACTGCTAATTAGAATTATTTTTGTTATTTATTTCTTTGAATGTTTTCATGTGGGGAAAGCCATATAAAATCTTTACGATTCTCAATTATTTGAAGCAAAGTGGGACATATTTTATTTTTTTGTAGTTTACTATAATAATTTAAAAGAAGATTATTAACTAGCTAGATTAAAATTAATCTTTAGTGCAATTGCAGTTCAGTCCAAGCGGTTGAAAACTTGATTGATGCAACATCTATATAATCAGAGGTCTCGAATTATGATAGGATAGTTGAGATTTCTTTATCTTTAATTAAAAATATCAGATATACGAATCTTTACTTTTTTATTTAAGTTCAACTTGAGTCAACTTTTAAAAAGGGTAGGAAAAATGAATTAACAACACATTGTGATCACTTGATTATTCATAAATTTTAATTGAAGTCCTTGTAATATTTTTAAATATATTGAATTTTTAATTAATTTAAATGTGCAATTTTAATCCCTTGTAATTGCTAATCATTTTACCATTTGATTACCCATATGTGATATAAAGTGTGTATTATTACTCCACATATATAGGAGGGTAATACAACAAAATAACATCAATTACAACAATAATAACATATCGGGCGTAATTTCATAAGTGAGGTCTAGAAAACATAAAACATATGCAAGTTTTATCCTTACCTTGGGAGGTTGAGAGGTTGTTTCTTATAGATACCGTCGACTAAAGGTAGAACATTTCAAAGAAATCCGGATTATTTTCTTTTAGCAAAAGTAAGAATCCATAGCAAAAAATTATAGAAAGCATGATAAAAGATTCTGCAAAAAGGAGCAGAACAAAACAATATGATAATCCATGCACAACAAACCACAAGAGTAATACTATGTCAACTAGCTAGTATAGAAGAATAAGCAAGATAATGTTCTACTACCTACTAACTTTCTATCCTAATTTGATCTCTTACCATAATATACTTTTAAGAAACAATCCAAATTAATATTACATATTTCCTATGTAAAGATACCAAAAATACTATAGAAAGCATGACAAAGCATTCTGCAAAAAGAACAGTGACTACAACAAAACAATATGATAATCGAAACACAACAAACTACAAGAGTAATACTACGACAACTAGCTAGTATGAAGGAATGAGCAAGATAACGTTTTATTATCTACTAACTTTCTATTCTAATTCAATCTCTTAAGATAATATACTTTTAAAAACAATCCAAATATAACATATTTCGTATGTAAAGAGACCAGAAATACTATTCTCCCAAAACAAAATTATGAAGAAAGATGTGTTAGGGACCATAATTTGTTCTCTTCTTGCTCAATGTCAACTTCTTTTTTAATCCACTCAAAAAAAATCAGAACTTTTTTTGAAAAATCTTTTTATCCCAATTTCTATGGATGATGTCTCACCCAACCAATAAATCTTCTTCCTCAATTTTCCAACTTGACTAAAAGTGCCAATAAAAAAATTAAAACAAATTGGACCCCACCAATTACATGCACACTCTAAAAAGCCAAAAATTACAAAGTGTTAATATTCTTTTTATTTTTAGGTATTTATCTTTTATTATCAATTGAGTGTTTGAAATGTGGCACAATTATGACTGTCGGTGGCTATTGGCTATTGGCTATTTGTTGGATAATTAGATTTGGCATCCTAGGCCAACACTTTATGAAAAAACAAAAATAATAATCAAGCAACAAAATATGACAACTAATTTAGAACGTGGAAATTTTTTTTAAATAGCTTGTTTAGATGATTATTACGTATTGTTTCATAGCATATGATGTCATATTATATTATATTTATAGTATTATTTTGATATAATTACTAAATAATGAGTCAAAGTAAAATGAGAAGTCAATAAGGTAAAACGCATGCACTCTTGCTGTCATGCAAGATCAACCGTTCTATAAAAATGATACTTTCCATTGTTATATTACAACATATTTAACAATATGATATAATAAAATATAAGTAAAAATAAATAGATAATGTATTTGAAGTAGTAATATGATACAACACAATAGTACAATATATAATAATAAACATCCAAACAAGTTATAAATCGATAAATAATGAGGCCACTTCTTTCTTATTTTTAATTAAATTTAATTTTTTAAATTTGTAGTTGGATTCGAATTCATGATGTGCCTAACCGGTGACATAGATAGAATATTTTTTAAATTTAATCTTATATATAGTGTGTGTGATTTTTCGACGATGAAAGTTCAAATGAATCCCTTCCACTTCTGGTCCAAACCTTAACATCAATGTGATAACATTTCACTAAAGTAACATTTTGCAAAGATACATGATTAATTAGTGCTTAACTAGTGCTAATTAGCCAAAAAGGTGTTTAACAATATATTATTATCTTTCCTTCACCTTTTGTCATTATAGTTTGACCTAATTAGCAACATATAGCATGATAAGCATCATTTAAATAAAATATATTGAAGTTTGTGGGATTAAGGAAATAGTTAGATTAATATATTGAAAGTTGACTTGGGTTGTGCAAAGATTTGATCAGTAACAATTAGTAATTTAATTTTCTAAAAACTTTAAATAAAATATATTTGAGATGCAATTAATTTAATAGAGTTTGCGTAATCAAGGGATAATTCTTTTGTTAATCTCAATGACTAAATAAAATAATAATAACAATTATTTAGATCATTCGAGGAAAGAGAGATCAGCATAGAGAATAGTGAAGTTTAAAAATAATTTTTTTTTGTTTTTCTTATTATTTTTTTAAGAGAAAAAGATATAAATAAATTATTCCACTTTTAAATTTGTTATTCGTTAATAATTAGGATCGGATTTACCCCTGTCATTATAAAAATAAGTTATATTTGCCCTTATTTCTTATCATATATATTTTCATCTTAGATACTTAATCATAATACATTAATATAATTTTATCCTTTTCTCTTTATTTAATTTCCTAATTTTCTTAAATAATTAGCAAACTCCTTTAAACTCTCATTTTATTTCTCAATTGCGGAGCAATTTGAAAAACAATGAAACATTGGATCATACTCTTAAAAAAATAATTTTAATTATTTAAATATTTAAAATCTAATGTTAAAAATAAAGAAATCTCATTCATCTGACCTCGATCCTGCATCCCTTGATGGGGTAATCAAGTTTTGTTTGTTTAGCTGGATAAAGCTGTAAAAAGGCATGAAAATTAAATTAATCACGTTTACTCCATTATTTTTACCTCTATTATTTTCTTTCTTTTTCTCCTTTAATACATTTTTAGTCAAAAAAGTGGGGAAAGAAAAGGAAATAAAGAGGGGGGGGGGGGGGAGGGAATAGGTGGAGATGTGTTTACATAACACGTGGTTTCAATTAATGTATTTCCCATTTCCCAATCACCAAAGAGCCTTAGCTACCTCACATTCCCTCCATGACTCTTTTCTTTCCGCTTTTCGATATTTGATTGGATACAAAATTTAAAAATTAAAAAAAAGTTAATTTTTTTAATTTATAATATTTTTATAGTTGTAAAACCTTGTAATTAAGGGTAAAACCAAAAATGTAAAATGTAATTGAGGGAGTAATTATTTTCAATTTATTGAATATTAGTATAAATGCTAGTACTTGTTTTTCTAAAATGTCAAATATATTTGAAAATTTAAGCTTTATGTAAAATCATAATCTTATTAGTAGAAGAATTTCTAAATATTTTAGGATGTTTTAAAATAAAAAGAATGATATTACTTAATAATTTTAAAAAAAAAAACATAAATACTTTTTTTAGGTGAAAGGGCAACAATGATTTTTTAAGTGGCGGGAAACAGTCATAAGTAGTTAGTTAAATTTAGTTATGGTAAAATTCATGATTGAATCATGTTATAGAAAAAGAATGGTAATTATGGTGTTGAGTAATTTTGATTTATTATCATTTGAATGTTGATACTATCCGCAAATAATATCGTGGAATAGTTAGAATCTCTACATTCTATTCTGAATTTTAAGGTTCGAGTTTCAAAATAATAAAAGATAAAATGATGAAATGAGTCAAGGAGAGTGCACATTAAGTAGGCGTTTGGCCATGCGATACCATATCAATATCGTGAGATGGAATCAACGTTTGGACATGCGATGTTACGCTAATTCCATATCATGAGATGTGATTCCATATTCTCCAAAAACCATGATATGAAATTATATGGGAATTTCATGTCATGATTTGAGATATTTTAATACAAAAATTGATCCACGAGTTTATATTTTGTTAAAACAACCCCACATTTATATCTACTAACCATTTATTTCATATGTAAATACAATTTATAATCACATCATTACTTTTTAAAATTTATTATTCTCACCGACATAAAATTTATTATTCTCACCAATATATAGTCACTTTAACTCACACCAATCGATTGTTGAGTAATAAATTTATTCTGTTCATTTACTTCTACCGTTTTGTATTTATTACAACTATAGTTATATCTATGTGAACATGGAGTGAAGGGGAGGTTCCTAAAGCGGTGCAACAAGCATATCGTAATCGCAAAGGAAGAACATCACAAAATGTCTTATGTGCTTGTGATTTTGATATGCGATTTACCTTTGTTGTTGTTGGTTGGGAATGTACTGCACATGATAATAAAGTACTTGAGAATGCACATGTTGAACCAATGTCACAATTTCCATTTTCGTCACACGGTAACTTTAAATTACATTCTTAGAATAAATATTATTTATTTACACAAAATTGTCTCATTTACGTCACATATGCTTTTAGTAATTCTTTATAAAATGTTTGTTGGTAGATAAATATTATGTTGTTGATGCTGGTTTTCGAAACACAAAAGGATTTTTAGCTCCATACAAAGGACTACACTATCATTTGCAAGATTACCGAGGAAGTGAAAGAGAGCCTCAAAATGCCAAAGAACTGTTTAATTATAGGCATTCATCTCTGCGCAATGTGATTGAACGGACTTTTGGATCTTGAAAAAATAGATTTAGAATACTGAAACAAGGCATGAATTGATACACAATTGAAAATTGTCATAGCTTGTGCAGTGTTACATAATTATTTGTGAGAATACCAAAGTACTGATGAAATATTTATGGTCTATGAGCATGAAAATATAGTTGCGGATGATATTGACCAACAAATGACTCAAAGTAACAATGTTGGTTCGTCTTCTCGGTCACATGATCGAGAAATGCAAGTTCAACGTGAGAAAATTGTCCGTACTATGTGGGAGGATTATATTAAAGACTAATATACTACAATTTATGTTCAATTTTTTTTTATTAAATTAAAGTTAGATGAAACAATTACTTAAGTGGAGAACAAATAGCTTTGTAAAAAATTATTATGCGATTTTATAAATTTTTGTTTATTTGATAAGATTGAATAAATAATTGGGGTTATTTTAATAGTTTTACAACTTATGGGATTTTTATGTTTATGAGAAAATATACAATACAAAAATTTCATATCGCATGTCCAAATAAAACTTCAATTTCATCTTATGATTTCATATCATGATACCATATCATGATTCTATATCGCATGGCCAAACGGGCCCTAAGTCTTAGGCAAATTCCTCATATGAGAGGGAGTGAAAAGTGAAAAATGAAAGATTGAGCATAAATTCACATGGTACATATACTTTTGAATCCGACGATAGCGTAGCCCAAGGAAAAAGTTTGTAAAGACAGTTAGAGTGGTAAAAGTCTCACATTAGTTGGAGAACTAATTGGTGGTCTCCTTATATGGACTTGTGCAATCCTTCACTCATGAGCTAGCTTTTGGTGTTAAGATAGTCTCAGATGTTATATCTTTACATGTTATCAGAGTTAGGTCCATCCTTGTTTGGATTCCCGGTCCATGCTCCAATTGGGTCTGGGCGTGAATGGGGTGTTAGAGTGGGTAAAAGTCCCACATTGGTTAGGGAATAGACTGATGGTCTCCTTATATGGACTTGGACAAACCTCCTATCATGAGCTAGCTAGCTTTTGGGATTGAGTTAGGCTTAAGTGTCATATATTTACATGTTATCAGACTCAAGTCCATTCCTGTTTGGACACCCGGTTTATGCTTCAATTAGGCCTGGACGTGAAGGGGGTATTAGAGTGGGTAAAAGTTTCACATTGGTTGGGGAATAAACTGGTGGTCTCCTTATATAGACTTGAACAATGATCCCCGCATGAGCTAGCTTTTCGAATTGAGTTAGACCTAAATATCGTATCTTTACAAAGACATATAGGGCTAAAGCTAGTGGAATAATATGTGTTACGAAGTTGGATAGAACAAAGAGCCTAGAGTTCTATAAAATGCTAAATACTTAGACTGTCCCTCATTAAGAATAACAGCAGACTTTCTGCCAAAAATAATAATTTATAAATGCCAAAGCATTTAATGGAAGTTAGTTCCCTTCACTAAATTCTGCAATTACTACATATTGGAATAGTTAAATTTCTTCTCTAAATTAATTAACTACCAACTGAAATTTCCAAAAAAAAAAAAAATTAAAAAAACAGCTGGTGTTATGCAAGCCCTGACCCTAAATAACTAAATTAGATCAATTAATAGCCAAGCGATCTGATTAGATGGGTGGGACAGGAGATTCGTAATACTTGCTAGAGAGACTATAAAATGAAATAGAAAGAGTCTAAATTGATCCCCTTATCTTTATCGCTTCTCACAAGTCGCGAAAGCAGTAGTTAGCCTGTCTATCCTCTCTCTATGAGAGTGAGGACGAAGACACTCGCTTTCAAAGACTCATTTCAATAAAAATTCTGATAACGTCACTTATAATATCACTTATTTTTTTCTCCTGGTCTTTCTTCATAATAATAAGTAACATAAGAGAACAAAAAGAAGTAAAAAATATTACAAGTTGAACACTAAGATCAAAATATTATTTAACAAATTGTATTATGAACAAAATATTACAAAACCTCTCCAAAAAATACAAAAAATAATAATATATAAACCTATGATATTTTTTCTTTTTCCTTTTCTTTTGACTACTAACAATCACTATAAGCTATAGAATCCAAAGGAGAAGAACATAAATACTTCTTAAAATCATAACTAATATCCAAATTACTATTCCCACGCCTAACAATAGGAAATTTCGAAATGGAAAATGAACTCGAACCCGATTTCGAGTTCGAGTTCATCAACCCGGTGAGTGAACTCAGTTCATGAGTTGACTCACCCGATACTATCAAATTCACATTCTTCAACACAAACTCGTTCACAACGAGTTGGTTGAACAATGTTGATTCGGACACCAAGTTTCTCTTCTTATGTTGCATTATAGCTCGAACGATTTCCGTTAACATCGCGTTTGCCAATCGTCTCACTCCACGTAGCCCACCGAATACGAACCCCGAGTTAACGGGTTTTTTCTCTGAGTTCTTTTTTCGAGTAGGTAATGTGGTTAGTATAACGGACTCCGGACTACGATTCTTGAGTTGAGTTAGTGAGTCACCGAGTACGAGATGTTCCTTTACGTCTACTAAAAGGACATGTTTGTAATTTCTCCGTACCCGACCCAATAACATCGGGTAACAAGCCCATCTTCTTAAACTCATTGGAACGTGATCCAAGAACCCGGATAATGAGTTCTCCGGGTCAAGTTCACCCGTATCGAAACTCACTACCGAGCCATAACTCAACCGAGTTAGAGTTAACTCGGTTGAGTTACCAAAATCCTCATAAACCCGAATTTTCTTACCCCAAATGGGTTCTCCACTCTCCTTCTCTTTCTTACTCGAAATCACGAACTGGGTCGGGTCAAAACTTGAATTCACAAACCGGGTCGGGTCAGAACTTGAGTTATAATTCTTCTTCTTTTCCTCCTTATCGTATTTGTAGTAGCCATTGATGAGCTTCAAAAAGGACTTGTTCTCTTCAACAATGGCGTGATCAAATGAGCTCGATTTCGATGAAAATACGAACAATATATCTGACTTTGAAGTGATTCCGGATCTGTGCAGCAGTCTGAGGAACATTTTCAGCTCGATTTCCGTTACGGATTCGATTAGATGAGCTACGATTAGGTCATTCATAGCCCTTGTTCCTCTTCGATACAACGAACCCATACCTTGCAATGCAGGTGGAAAAATCAATTTCTCTTGGAATTTGAGATTTGGGGGTTTTCGTTTTTGATTTAACGAATTTGTGGGTTCGAAAGTTGAGAGAGTGAAGAGTAAAAGAGTGATGAAAATCAACAATACGCAAATTGAAATTGTGGATTGTGCTTTTGAGATGAGATGAGATGAACTTGAACGATTACGAATTGCATTAATCGATTTGAATGAAAATGAAGGCAACAATGAAGAAGATTGTGACGAAGACGAAGAAGAAGAATTTGTGAAAGAGAAATTGGGGTTTTTCTCTTCTTCTTCAGGGAAGAATATGAAGAGAAAACCCATTCCCCAGTTTTCACTATTATTGGTGTTGTTTACTTTGGATTTTGGTATAAATCCCATACTCATATTATCACTTTCTCTCTCTATTTTTCTCTCTCTATAAGTAGCTTTCAATCTTCCACCTCCATGTATATATATATATGGAAGTTATGTGTATGAAGTTTCTCTATTGTCTCTTTCTACAATGGTGTAATTAGGGATGGAAATGAATGTAGGGACTTGTAGGTATAATATTTATCGGATTCAGAATATGAAATTTATAGATTTTTAGATTAATATTACTCCAATTAGAATAGGATTCAAAATTTAGAGTCCATAGATTTATTTTGATTCAAGTTATATTTAGAATTTGATATCGATAGATTTCTAGATTAATTTCTATTAGAGTATGATTCAGAATTAAAAGTATAGTTGATTTTAGAATTGGGAGTTTTTAGATTTCTAAATTAATTTTGATCAGAGTCGGAATCATAGTTTAAAATTTACAGGTTACTAGATTGATTTTGATTGAAGTCGAATTCAGAATTTGAAATCTGTAAATTTCTAGATTAATTTCGTTGAGAGTTGAATTAAAATTTTAAAGTTTATAAGTTTCTAAGTCAATTTCAAGGAGACTCGAAATCATAATTTAGAGTCTATAGGTTTTTGGATTAATTTCTATCAAAGTTGAATTCAGAGTTTGAAGTTTATATATATTTTTGAATTAATTTTGATTAACCTAAATTTAGAATTTCAAATTTATAGATTTCTAAATTAATATTAAATAATAAAAATTAAATTTACAGTTTTATAATTTTAAAATATATTTTATATATATATTTTTAATTTATATATAAAAAATTTGAACAAAAACTATCAAATTTTCCAGTTCATGCCTTACTTTTGTAGGGATCTATTAGGTTAATCAAATTTCTTTTCCACTAAAAGTAACATATTCTATAAAGTTTTGGTCATATTCCAATTCTATCAATAAACGTAACTTGGATGTTGTTTATATGAGGTAACAAATTAAATTATTTGACATGATATCAAATAGTTTAAAGATTCTAAATTCGATTCTTACTGTCATCTATATATCAATAAAATATTTGTATGTAATCGACATGTTAAAATTACTTCTTTAACCAAAAAAACATCTCCCCCCTAAATTGTTGCTAAAAATTTCATTTGACTTTTGAAGTGACAATTTTGGACATATAAGTTTAAAAAAAAACAATATTCTTACTTCAAAATCAAAATTAACATTTTATTGAAAAAATAATTTGTCAGATAAAATTTTTGGAAAGGACAATTGTTGTCATAATGAGTAAACGGTGGGGCTTACTATAAAAGCGTCGGTGGACAGAAGAGGCAGATTTTAATAAATGAGAAAAATATGTGTATTAATGTTAATGGAGTCCTAAAAATAGAGGGGCCACCCTATAGTTTGTTGACAAATTAAATATAATTTTTAATTATCATACATTATTATAGTACTATTTCTACTTCTGCTGCTTTAAATTCTATCAAAAGATTTACATGTTGTTATTGGTCAATTTAATTTATGTGACACTAACTTGAATTAATCTGAATTTTAAAGGGAATATTGAATAATGGATAAAAAAAAACTTATGTTTCCATATGTTGTCCTTGTTTATCGATATTCGTTATATGAAAATTATGTAAGTAGTTAATTCTCAGGTTGTAATTTTGATATTGAGAATAATAAACTTTTTTGGTGAAAAGAATGTTAAAATTGTGGATTAGACGTAAATCTAGTTTGTAACATGTTCAGATATAGAATTGTCCAATAAACGCATGCGGAAAGGGAGAAACAAACAAGTTTAAATTAAGAAGGGATGTGTACTTGTTTATTGAATATCAAAAGAGTCGGAAATAAAGTACTCTAATTGTTAACGTAAATGGCATACTTATAAAAAAATTATAAAAAAAACTTTTATTAAATTAGGTTGTTAGAAGTAAATTCACTACAATGAAAATAACTCTAGAGATAATAAATATGCACATTAATAAAGAGTTTTAAAGTCTTTACTGACACTAGTTAATTGTCATTGGATTTAATATCGCTATAGAATTTAGTGACGTTTGCAAAGAGTGTCCATCGTCACTAAAAAATATATTTAGCGACAATTAAATTATTACCGTTAATTAATTACAATAAAGACCATTTTTAATATAATAAAATTAGTTTTACAACAACTGATCAAAGAAATAATAAATGAGTCATCTATAAAAGTTTAGATGTTCAAGAACATTTAATTTACGCATCAGAATTGGCGTTTCCTTGTATTTAAATAATACTTAGAAGAAATGTCAATAGCTAGAAAATTATTTAAAGTATATGTTTTTACCAAACATTATGATAACGCTTCTTTCAAATCGAGGATCTACTGAAAAACATTTCTATTATCACAAAAAAAATAAAAAAAAATTGTATACATCATATTTTTCATATTCAGTCGTGAAATTATACTTGATATGTTATTGTAGTTTCTTACTTTTTTTTATTTTTTAAGAGATCCACTATGTATGTGAGAGTCAAACTGAACCTCCCATTATAGTCTTTGTCCCAATAAAGCATTTGTTTTTTTATTATTGTCAAAATGTGAATTATAAATGGTGATAATTTAATGGAACTTTCCATGAAACATGTGCTAGAGTAGCAGCTGCAGCAATAGTACTTTGGCAATTAGTTTTCACTGCACAATGCACATAATATGAGGTCCTTTCTTTGGTTCTTGGAACTAAACAAACATATATATAACATAAATTTGATTGTCTTGTGGTGGTAACTGGTAAGTATCTTTATGTTTCTTAATTAGACTTCTCGAGTTCAAGTTATAAGAATGGACTAGAGTTATTACCTTTTGGTAAGGAGTGCCGGCTTTACCCTAAAGTGATGAGACTATTTCTCGATGCAAAACTATAGATTTGTTCAGATTGAGATTGATGTGTATATATATAATTAAATGAGGTAATATATTTCTTAGTATTAACTTATCTACGTAATAAGGTTTAAGAACTACTTACAGATTTTTTTTCAAAATTTGAGTAGCAAATGTCTAGTTGAATGAAATATATTATCATGTGTTTGTTCAATTAGAATATGTAGTAGTTCAAGCATCTAAATAACATATTTTAGCAAGTTTAAGAGGTTGTCGGTGTATTATGCTACTTTTAGTTAAGAGATTTTTAGTTTAAGATCTGAGAATGAAGTTGTCTTTAACCGTATACGCTAGCTTTATTTAGTGATATATTGCAAAGATCCCACCTACCCAACTTTAACTTCAATGACATTATGTCCGGTTGGAGGGGAAATTATATTGTCTTTCATATATGTCTACTCACTTCTAATCAATGGATGAATAGTGATTTTTTTTTATTTTTTTTTAGGTCATTCGATATTCTATATTCATTAATCTATTTATTTTAAATTTGTATCATGCAGTGTTCAATAAGAGGAAAGCGTTTCGAAAAAGATCAGTCCTAAACCTCTCACAAACACACTTATATGAGTGTAACATGTAGTGCGGTAAAAATGAAATGATAAATGTCACTTCATTTTTAATCAGATGTTTAGAGTTTGCATTCTGAGAACGTAAACCTCTTCATCATCAAGAGCTAACAAAACCACTCTCCTTAATAATATACTTCTTATGACATAAATTTAAATTAGTTAAATTATTTTCAAATATATTGAAGCAAAAATTTCTTCTAACAAAGTAAATTTGAATAATTAGATCGATAACTAATCACCAATCGACTTCTCGCAGAGAAAAAGAATTGTTTTCTAAGATTTTATGGCGTAAATTCAAATCAATAATAACTTTTATATACCAAATACTTCAGGTGAAAAGACATTTTCTACTAAAAATTTATAATATTAATTTAAATTAATCGAATCAGTAACAAAAAAAAAACTTTCCATTAGGAATTAGGACTTAGGGAAATATATGATATATTTTTTTTGAGATAATATTTGGCCACTGTTATTAGGTAGTTGAAATAGTAAATATTCCACCTTTAGTACAACCAATTATATTGTAAACAGTACTGTTACAATGCACCTTCCACTCCTTTATTACTTACAAACATAAAAAGTCAAACCATCTATAGCATGTTTGATATTTGTTTTGAAATTAATTAATTAAAATTAATATCAAAAAATTATTTTGAGAGGTAAATTATTTTTTTATTAAAAATAATTATATTCAAAACTTAAATTTGAAACTGCTACTTAAATGGTGACTAAAATTTCTTTCTACATCTCAAAAAATGTACCAAATTTGTACTGCCAATTTCTAGCCATTTAAACCACACTTAAATGGTCCTACTTTGTAATAGACTCTCACTAAAAAATTTAGAATCAATAAGTTCAGAATGAGCTGTATATATTAATATATGTTATAGAATTGTGTACTATTTTTAGGCATATAAATGTATAATATGTAATTCGAGAGTTTAACATAAGTTTAATTATATTCACAAAATTTGTACTTTATTCGTGAAGCTTGATTCATCATGCTGACATCCTCTAGTAATGCCATTGAGAACGAATTAAATCAGATGATTTAATTATTATTATTTATGAAAAAAAAATATATTAAAAGAACTATAACTTAAAAGCGGTGTCATATGAATTTCTTTTTCTTATAAAACGGTTCAAATATATTAAAGTCTTATTTTACATGGACTCGTGCACTTGTTTTATTGTCTATGCAAATTAAATTTCTAGGAAGTGTGTGTATTTATATTTTTATTATTTTTTCCAATAGAGGATTTTCTTTTATTTTAGTAGATACCCCATTTTTCCATTTGCCTATCCAATGAGAATAAATGCTAAACATACAATATTTATTTTATTCTATTCTATTTTATTGACTTTTTTCACTAAGAGGGTGAAACAATACAAAATGCTCTAAATGGTTAACATTAAAAGACCTCATCTTTGGAAAAAAAGTTTATGATAACGTTAGACTCTGGTTTTAATATTTTTATATATGAAATAATTTTATAAATAAAATATTAATTTATTATCTAGCATTTATAATAACTTATACAAATTTCAGATATGATTTAAAGATTTTCAATCGGCTCAATATAATTTTTTAAATAATAATTTAAAGGTGTATATGTCGAGAGAGAAATAAAAAGAGAATCATTTACTAAACAGTTATTTCAATATTGAAATAATCGGTTAAAATTTCACTCACATCATGAACCCATGTAGCGTACAAGCTAGGTTCGCCGCTATAACCTCATCTCCTACCCCTTTGTTATATTACGTAATTAGTATCAGAGCAATTTATACGTATCTTGAATATTTCATGTGGTTCATATATGTAATTTTCTTTATCGCATGTACATTACTTTTTACTAACACAAATCTATATATTTAATAAAGGAGAAATATAGACAAAGTGATGTGGCTGTATGACCTCCATTTGTATTTGTCTTTTTTCTCATTTTTTTGGCATCTTTTTCTTGTTTAAATTAATTATTGTATTATAAAATCAAATTACTTAATTTACTACAAATAAATATTTTATTAATGGAGTAATATTTATAACAAAGACTCTTCACATTCTTTTTTTTCTTTGTTAGCCTCACTTCTAATCATAAAATGATAATATATTTTAATATTTTAAGTGTTTTTCTCTTTATTATTTAATTTATTTACAAGGAGTAATTATCCATGACCTACACCTCTTTAATTTTTATTTTTAATAATATTCAAGACTTTCATAATTTTCATGTCCATAACCTCCAAAAATTAATTTGTAAGTTTATGATGTCTTATGATGTTCCTATATTTTGCCTATATAAACTCATATTTAGTCATGGAGATTAACATTTAAGATTATCCTTTCCCTTCTTCATCATTTTGGTTTGTGAATTAACTAACATGTAACAAAAAAGAAGTAAAGGTGAGAAATATTTCATTCCCAAGTCTTTCTTTTCATTTTCTACATTTTGCCTATCTAAATTCATATTTAATTTCATGAAAATTCACATTCAAGAATATATTTTCTCTTATTTATCATATTAGTTTGTGAATTAACTAACATGTAACGAAAAAGAAAGTACATGAAGGGTAAGTAATATTTCATTCTCAAGTTTATTTTTATTTTTATGTATTTAGATGTGCTTTCTTCATATTTTATTTATGTATGTATTATCATTCTCCAAGCAAGTATGATTAAAAAAAAGTTTGTAATAATGAACAATGAGTTGTTAGTATGTGATTGTTCTCTTTAATAATAGTCAATTTGCTGAATATAATATAGTTTGATTACAATATGTGTGAGATTTCAAGAGATGATTATTATTTATTGTTAGTACAATTGAAAAAATCATTTACAGATATATTACATATAGTTTAGATTTCTTTCTTTCTTTTGGTATAATCATTTTCAATTGGTATGATATATTATTTATTCATAATTATATATTTTTTTTATTCAATTGGTAGCATATAATGAAGAGGTTGACATATGGAGTACAAAATATGATGACGGATCTACTTACAAAGGAATATAGTAGAAGAAAAGCAATTTTTGAAGCATAATTAGGGATTATTTTTTGCTAGAATTTTTTTTGTTACTTTGACTTGTATTGGTAAGGTAGCTACTTTTGTTAGAATTTTTTAAACTTTAGTTTGTATAAGTAAATTAACTACATGTATTGGTAATGCTACTCATTTGGTTCTTTACTATTCTATTTTATTTTATTTTGTTATGAATCACAATTAATAAAACTATCTCATTTAAAAAATAAATAAATTATGATGATAATGAGCTTCATTTTTATTATGCTTGCAAGAAAATAATTAAAAAATAAAATATTAAATTCTATGATGTCTTTTTTTTTATGTAACAATCTGTATTCGTCACTATTCTTTTTTGTTTGAAATGTATTTATATTATTTATGTAGTCACCAATCATTTTATTTTTTTGTTCATTATTGTATTTCTATCCCTTATTTTCACATTTATTTATTATTTATTTATTTTACAAATTAAATAATACATGATTATTAAAGCAATTAATGTCTAATAAAATTCATAACCATGTCTCTTCATTTTACTTGTAATTTCTACTCTTAAATATTGTTATAAATTTTTCATGTTTCTTTTTCATAATTTTTATTAATGTTTAAAAAAATTAATAATAAAGACACAATGAAGAACTTCAAAAGTTTTTTTTATGAAATCAGAATTTGTATAGAGGATCATAAAAAATATGTATACAATATATTGTTATTTTAAAATATGATCTCTATTTCATTTACTTCACCATGATAAATAATTTATTCTACTATATACATATGAATAGTTTGCACTGAAAAGATATAAAAAAAATCAATTTTATATATTTAAAACAGATGAAAAAATGTATCATATCGCATGAAGAGAATATCAATATTATTTATATATCTGATACTAACATGAATATAAATATTATATCGGACAATTTTCCTAGTATCAAATAACTTTATTTATAAAATTAAGATACATAGAGAAAAATTACTCATATCTTTTTAGGCCCATTTTCTATGCCACGTTGTTGTATATAAGTGTTCACTTTTCCTTTTTTCTTTCACAAATATAGTGAATCAATCTTTGTGCTTGATTGAGATGGGAGAATTTAAAGACAAAAAAAAAGCCTATAAAGTGGATTCAATTGCAAATGAGAAATCAATGTTAGGATGAAGAAGAATCTGATTCCCAAAAGTATGAAAATGACTAAAAATAAGGCCCCAAAAAATAAATAGTTTTTAGTTTTAATTTATGTGATGTGGTTTAATTAGAAGCGGGGTTTATGAAATATGAGAAGACTTTTTAATATTTTAAAACTATATTTAAATATAAGAATTTTTAAATACTCTAGTAGTTCACTTTTACTTGTACACTTTGGACTTTGCATATTTTTTACGAAATAATGAATAGTATAGATATTTTACCCTTATATTCATATTAATTCATGTATAATTTTAGTTCTTAGAAAATGCTCACTTATTTGAGAAATTAAGTAATTAATGTAGATAGTAAAACAGAAAAAACATAATTGTTTTTTTTTTATATGTAAGTGACAATTAAAAGTAAAAAATTAGTTTGAAATACTAGACAATCTAAGTAAAAGTGAACGAAGACAGTAGAACAATGCATTTTTATAAAAAAATTTATCAAATAAGTGGGATTCAACATAGGTAAAATATTAATAATCATTAAATATTTGTCAAATAAGTAAATGTGTGTTCTTTTTTAAATCGACTAGAAAAAAAAACCGCGTCATATACATTGAGAAAAAAATTAGTAATTTTTAGTATGTGAGAGAATTATAAGTACAATTCCCCTAATTGTATTGTTGACACATACATTCACATTTTGCATTTTCTTGTGTATTAATTAGGAGACTTTTTGTAAAATTTGAAGTAGATACACCATTTGGGGTTGGGTTGGGTGGGGTGATAGTTGGAATTTCACCCATAATCAAGATTTGAAAGTAAAATTTACTCACACTTGATGTTTATATTATTTCGATAAATATATATCAATGCATGTCAAGATATACTCTTATATCACTAAACCATAATTAACTAATTAATACACATTTTTACGTTAGTTTATAACTTAATCATTGGTAAAATAGTACGATTTGATGTAAATACCGTGAGTTGGTAATTTCTTTACCCAAATTTATATCCTACAGATGAAGATTCTTTTAGTAGGGAGCGCTATAACCTCCTAAATGTGTATGTCTAATGAGAATTTAAATTAACTAGATTTCTTATATTAAAATGTCATTTGTTATAGGGAAAATTACGCGTATAAGCAAACATATACTAGTTAATTACTTAATATAGCTATAGTTTACCTTAATTACAATTCGCAGCTTACTTTTAGCTATAATTATACAACTCAGCTTTTTAGTTTTGTATAATTCGCGCATTTGATAATTCGGAATTTGTATAATATAATTTGTATAACTTTTGTATAATTCAGAATTTGTATAACTATCTGTACTTCTGATGTTTGTAATTGTATAAATTCGTAATTTCGAGTTTATACAAAAATAACTGAATTATACAAATGTACCCGCGAATTATACAAACCTGTGAATTATACAAATCCGCGAATTATACAAATAAGGCAGCTTAAACTATAGCTACAACCCGTAAATATGCAAACTATAGCTATGGAGCATAATTAAGTTTATTATAATGGCTATTTGTGAAAGTTTCCCTTTGTTAAAATGTTCTTGGGTCATAAAAATATGTTGGGCAATCTATGGGCTTGATGTCAAAATCAAGAGAATAAGTTTTGGCCCAACATAAAGAAATATCAGGCAAAATGCAAAGATAACCAATTTTATGGCCCTATTTTTGTTGTAGTTGAAATTCATAAACTTTTTTGCGAACTTAATTACTTTTAAATTGACTTTAGGCACCCAAATTTGATGTTCAGACATATACATCTAAAGTTTGACTTATAAATTAATATCAGATAATTTGAAAGTAAATAATTTCAATCATTTTTACATGAAGTTCATGCCATATAAAACTGAACTTCGAACATTTTTGCATGAGGTTCAAATCATATATGGTTGAACTCACTTGATATTAAATTTCTTAATAATGTGTGATTTTTTTTGTTTCTCAATATGATATTACTTAGATAACACAATAACTCAAACGAAACATATCTTGGCACCTTACAATTAACAGATCTATGCATATTCTTCCTTATATTTTCCTTAACATGCATTGCACAAGAAATACTATAAAGCAGTAGACATGCATACATACATAAATTGAAAAACATATAACCATCACTTACCTTGAATCAAGCCTTTTGGAAACTCTAAAGAACACGAGCTTTCCCTTTTTTCAATGTCTTGATTTGTTCTTGGTCTAAAACAACAAATAAATAAAATAATCAATCAAAAATAGCCTAACAATACCCAGATTACAAAATCCTAACCCCATGGTCAATTCATGATCTTTTTATCCACTCCATGGTTTTTTCCACCATTAAATCCAGTCAAAACCCTCCTCCTAGAGTAATATCCTAGATTTTAAGGCATAAGAATCAATTTACAAGATAGGGGAGTAATGAACTTACTTTTACCGATTAATTTGGTGGAAAATTGAGTTAAAAATGCCCTAAATCATCTCTCTCAAACCCAAAAACGAAGTTGCAGAAAAATAAGAGTTTTTGAAACTTTTCTGCATAAAATTTCAACTTACCCTGCTATAGCGGCCCCACCATAGTGGTTGTCTCTCGCTATAACGTCTGCTAAGTGCTTGCTATAGCGGCGTGACGCCCGCTATAAAGGATTGCAAGAACTTTAAATACTCGGTAACCCCTGAAAAGCTCCTATTTCGCAACACACCCTTCGATCCTTGATGCATGTTCCAAACTATCCCCTTCACATCAAATTCGATTCCGAAAGCTTTTACTCACTTGAATTTGATTCGGTAAAGCCGTACGGATTTCTTAATATCTTGGCTACTAGAAAATACTAACCAAGCCTAGACATATCACCTCACCTATGCCTGGATAACCCTAGACCTCACATCACTCAGATTCCGTCTAAGACTGGCTAACCAAATTTTTTTAAGTGATCACTACCTAGAAAGTTTTCTAGCTTGATTTCTTTCACTATTGATCTACTTGTAACAATCGGGACAAATCGTTACATGTATAAGGTTATAAGTAGTGGTGGAGCCATTTAATAAAAAGAACGTTTTTCATCAAAAAATTATATATATGGTAAAAATAGTTTTACCAATAAATATATCAAAACACCTATACTAATATGTTTTCATAAGGGATTTCCTAGGCACTATCTTTTGGGTGTGAATAAAATAAGACCCGTTGTAATATAGTGTTACGATCCAACCCACCATGTCGTGTGTATTATCAATATTCATGTTCGCGGCACTTCCAAAGAAACCACAATTGTTAATGCACAAAATAGGGCCTTCTGGATGGGATTGACTGATGAGTTCGCAGTGTGCGCACCTATTCTAACATCTAGATAGGTGAACCCTTACCACCCAATTTGAATTCAAACATGCAAAAAATAAATAATTTACTATTAAAGGCTTATTAAGACATCATAACTTTATGAAAACAAAACTTTAAATAAACACTTTTGTATAAAAGACTGAAAAATACTCCTTGAGGAACTAGTCTAATTAGTACAAGAGCTACTAAGAAAAAATAATTTATACATAAAAAAAAAAGAAGGGGAACAACACCCACCGTAAGAAAGAAAAAATGAAAGTTGTCGGAGATCATCATCGTCTTCTTCTAGGAAACATCTTTGGTCCTGCAATCAAACTATGTCAAGTGGCATAACAAGATTAGTATTAGTATAAACACATGTATTGGTAGGAATCATTAGTCGACCCGAGCCTACCACATAATATAATGTGGATAATCAGAAAAAGACATGCAATATGAAAGTTACACTACCCCGCTCCTCTGTTTACATACTCGTACCCTTCCAAATTAAATACCATGACTAAACATTTTAATTATTTCACTCTAAAGCTTCCCCAGCCTACCTGAAACTAGAGCTGTCAAAATGGGTTTGGCCTGCTAGGCCGGCCCAACCCAACCCTTGAATTAGATGGGGTTGGGCTCAATTTTTTTGCCCATTTAGGAACGAGGCTTTTTAGCCTAACCTCATTTGGCCCGCTGGCCTCGTAGGCCCAACCCGCAAGCCTCAGAGGCCAGTTCGCGGGCTGTGAATTTTAAAACTATTTATTATATATATTTTAAGTAGTGTTTTACTTGTTAAGATTTTGTTAATAAATAATTTTAAAATACCAATATAAAATCAAGACTATATTTTTTACATATCTTTTACATTTTAGGGTCATGAGCCCAATAAATTTTCTTATTAGCCCAAATCAATTACTCCATTATAACTAAGAATCTTTGACCTCTTTTACTTTTGTTTTTATGCCTAATTTTTCACTTCTCTTTTGTTGTCTTGTTTATGAAAATAGTGATCATGAAATATTTTTTGCTCCGATGAAACTTATGAATATTGTATCTTGGCTATTATGTATTTATTTTATAAATATTCACTGAAGTATGTGTAATTCATCAACGTTCATATTCTTTCTAAGAAGAAAATGTTATCCGTTTTTTGGTTGAAGGGCCAACCCGTCCCAACCCGTGGCCCGCTTAGGGCTGGGTTGGGCTACTATTTTATAGGCCCTTCAATTGAAAGGATAAGCCCGTCCCAACCCATTTAACTCTCTAGCCCATTAGGGTTGGGTTGGGCCAGCCCATTTTGACAGCTCTATTTGAAACGTCATAATAATACACAATCGTAACCTAACCCTTCTGCCACTGAAAAATACTCCTTGAGGAACTAGTCTAATTAGTACAAGAGCTACTAAGGAAAAATAATTTATACATAAAAAAAAAGAAGGGGAACAACACCCACCGTAAGAAAGAAAAAATGAAAGTTGTCGGAGATCATCATCGTCTTCTTCTAGGAAACATCTTTGGTCCTGCCATCAAACTATGTCAAGTGGCATAAAAAGATTAGTATTAGTATAAACACACGTAATGGTAGGAATCATTAGTTGACCCGAGCCTACCACATAATATAATGTGGATAATCAAAAAAAGTCATGCAATATGAAAGTTACACTACTTCGCTCCACTGTTTACATACTCGTACCCTTCCAAAGTAAATACCATGACTAAGCATTTTAATTATGTCACCCTAAAGTTTCCTCAGCCTACCTGAAACGTCATAATAATACACAATCGTAACCTAACCCTTCTGCCACATTACTAACCCTGAAAATCAAGCCATAACTAGTCCTATCTACTAACCTGCTATCTTTTAAAGTACTATTGCCAACTCCTTGGTCTTTTTTAGAACAATAAAGGAAACTTGCGTCTTAGACGAACTCATCCTTAGCAAAACTAAACCCAAGACTCACTACAAACTAAGTGCATCATGACAAATAGAGACATAATTTAAGCAACTAAAGAACGGAGTCCCCATAAACTCAATTCAGTAGTTTAGACAATTATGTAGAATAGTTCGAAGAATTTAAATGAAATTAACCGATTAACCTACCCCCACCATCACACAGGTAGTCGATACTCTAACTTACCGTAACGTGATTCACGTCCCACATGGTCACATACAAGTCATACTTGAGAGCAACTCACCCTTCAAGTATTCAAGACCACTCAGAGTTCAAACATGGAACAATAACAGTATGAGGAAATCAATCAAGTTCACTCAACGAACCATAAACACATAGTTGGTCCTCTCATAAAATTCAAACCAAACTTTTAGTGTAATGGTATGGTACCCGAGCCATTCGTAGTTTGTGTACCGACGTGGTACTCGAGTCATCCGTAGTTAGTGTACTAACGTGGTACCCGAGGCATTCATAGTCAGTGTACCAACATGGTACCTGAGCCAACCAATAATCATAAACAATCATGCACAATGAACAATACCACTTGAAATCCACAAGTCACAACAACAAGTTCATTACATGCGATTACCTACAAAAAGTCATTACATATGCTTCATTTGTATTCCTGAACATGCATTACACAATGATACTACAAATTGTAGACATGCATACACACATAATCGGAAACATACCACCCTCATAACAAGGAACTCAAGGCAATTCAAGAACTAGAGACCCCCCCCCTAGCCACAACATCATCTCTTCCCTAACAACACATAATAACAATCTCTAATCATCCAGACTCTGTGCCCGAAGGCCTATGCATGTAGTCTCTAAATATTTACAAAATACAATGTAGTAAAAACACGTCTAACCACTCAACTGTAAGAAATCTAGCCTATTTAGACGCCAAACAACATCTAATGAACTTTACCCATGAATTTGGCTCCGCGCAAGTAATCTTTTGCGAATGCGCATAGGAAATCCATAGACGTCCACCTCCTTTGCATGGTAATTCTACCCCCTCATTGCACCCTTTCTCCGGGGTGCCTTTAGAGGGTTTTTGGATCAGCCCTCATATATTTTTTCCTTTCAATAGTGGGAGGAAAATAAATGACGACCCATAATTAGGTTGCTGCATTTCGACGTCCTGCTATATCAGCTCTCAAACTGCTATAGTGGTGTTGCCATAGGGGGAAGGCTCCCGCTACGACATGCTAACGTTAGCCTATCCCAGAAATTAATTAGGCCGAAATTCGTCGTCGTGCTCAAATTTAAAAAATTCTTGCACCACCCTTTTCAGACTTTTGGAATTCTGCATGAGATGCCCTCTAGTAACGACGGATCGAGTCGCTACATATCGTAGCCCATAAATCACATTAGAGATGTAAATGACATTTCATTTGAACGAACATTTGTTCAATTAAGTTTGTCACCCTTGCGGGTCCTCCACTAATGTTACTATATTGCATATTTGATGGTAAAAACTTCTCTGGTCTCGATGTTTAATCAATTCAACAAAGGCATGATATGTATTTGCACATAAAATTTCATCACTTAATCATAATTAATTAATATATTATTTCAATTTATTAAATCACTTAGTCATAATAAATTGAAATAATTTGATGTAAACTATCGAATACATAGTTTGAAATTGTGTAAAAGTGTAATGGTGTTTATAAAAACAATTCACCTATCATGTTATAATCAATATTTTTTTAAATGTTGACAGGGGGGTTTGCTCAATTGGAACACATTTAATCTAAATTTTTTTTTTGACGATCTTATGATGAACAACATAAATAAAATCTGTTGAACAATTGATAAACTAGTGTTTAAGAATAAATTAGTCATGAATAATTATTACCAGAAAAAAAATAGCGACAAAATTATTGCTAATCTTTCATTAAAACGCCCACCATAGTAATTTTTTCATAATTTGTGGCTAAATAAAATTAACAGTAATTTTTAATATTAACGACAAAAATTATTTGTCACTACTTTTTTGTTTTTCATAAAAATTGGTGTTAAA